>VXAL01009695.1:5771-57518 GCA_013399475.1 Chauna torquata | reverse complement strand
AATCACATCTTTGATACCATGTGCAACTCTGGACTCCACAGTTCAAGAGCAGTATAGAAAAAGGGGAAGAGATTCAGAGAAAGGCAACAAGAATGAGAAGAGAGAGCCTGTCGTGCGAGGAGTGATTCAGGGTATCAGGAGTCTTCAGGCTGAGATGTGACTAACAAAATTTTAAGTGGCACACAGAGGGGTGAATAGGGATCAATTATTCATTGTTCCTTCCCATAAAGGAACTAGGGGCNTCTTACTCTTCCAGTCTACTGAGCTGCACAGCTCTAATGTTTTTATGTAGTTTTGACATTTTGCTCAGAGAAAGTTCAAATCCACAGTAAAAGCTGCCTCCTGTAATTTCTGAACAACACAGGTTAATACCTCCACAAATGGAGAGCAACAAGTGCTCCTATTTCCCCATATAAAACCCAACTCAATGGCAATGACAGTTACAGAAGAATCAAACATGTAGGAGAAGGTAAAGGAGTCAGTCTTCAGGGACTGAGGTCAAATTAGTAACTGCTTTGCACACAGGCCCCACTTCTGTACCCTAACAGCCTTATTCTGGGTTGAACCAGCTCAAATGAGTGACAGCAATACTCTGCACCTGGGAAAAGGTTACCTGCACTTCTCAGCACCCTTCTGCCTTTAATACTTCCCCTGCTAAGCCTGAGTTTAACAATGCACAGGAGGAGCAATATTTTATTTGTTTTGGACAAGAAGTTAGATTTAGTAGCATGCAAGAAACGAAAATAAATAAGTAAATGTGACTAAGCAAGAAATATTTTCCCTCTGGCATGTATCTAGTACTTCAATCTTTCCACAGTGCCTGCTCTGTATAGCTGTCCTCCATATTTTGGTGCAAAAAAGAAAGCAGAAGCGTAAGATATCCATCCTCAGCAAAACACAGAACCTCCTGGTGCCATCTAGCTGAGTGATGCAAGAGCTGGAGAATTCAGATAAGATTTCAGTAACTCTGCTTCACCTTTAAAAAGCTTGCTTCTGACTAGATAGCTAGGCAATGAAAACTTTATCCTGTCTACTTACTGGGCTGTAACATCATGCCACTGAATCAACTGAGTTTGGCAAGTTAGAGACACTTTAGATGATGATGCCAAATTCACTGCTGATACATCAGCAGGAACCAGCCTTTGGTGAAAGATCTCCTGCTGGTAAGAGATTGGCATCAGCTACCTCAGAACTGACAGCAACACAAAGCACTTGTGGTAAGCAAGGTTTCTCTTGTGAACATCACGATTTGTTCCAGAGGGTAAGAGGTTGGAAGAGGCATTGTATCATACAAATATCCTGCTTTGTGCTAGTCCTATACTGTTCACACAGTATCTTTATCAAAATTGCATACTACTGTGCCTTCCTAAGTTCAAGTCTCAGAACTCCTCTGGAAGTCAGCTTCAGAGTGCCTATTTCCCAGTACAGCCTACTGCTTTCAAGCACTGTTCAAGTCCCCATTGATTCCAAATTCACTTACTCTTCTGGCAGATGCAGTGAAGGAGTTGGGCTCTGGTGGTGGTATTTGCTCAGTGATGCTAGGCCTGGTTTCATGGCTGGAGTGGTTGGCAAAGGGCTCTTCCTTCCTTTCTACAATTTTAAACAAGAAGAGAAACCAAATGTTTCAGTATTGCACTTTTCAAGGCCCTTCTTGACAAGCACATTGTGCACTAAACTCACGTTCAGAGTTGCTGTGACCTCAGCATGCCTTAGATCATAAAGATGATGTCAGTGCCAAGGCTAAACAAGCTTTTCTGCAAGGAGGCTTTCTACTCACTAAATAATATTTCCAGTCACCAGATGGCTATATTTGCCAAGCAAACCTTTTGAACTTCAACCCCAGACAAGAAAATCTTTGCAGAAAGCACCTTAAGGAGGACAGACAGACATTAGCCACAATTTTGTTTCCTCTCAGGGACTGTTCTTCCGTTGTGAAACTCAGGAAGAAAAGCAGAACATGCCATTGCTACTGCAGTACGAGAGTATGCATTATAGCACACGTCCCCTGAGCGGGCGTGGTGGTGGATTTTGTTGTATAGTTCTACTGCAGTTACAAAATTCTGCCTACCCGGCATAAGCATGTCATGCATTTTTCTACATGACGTGCATTTTCTACAGTGACGTGCAGTTTTCTGCATGAAGCTAGAATTGATTCCCAACAAAAATCATTAATGGGGCCCAATGCAAGCTAAACAAACGCCATCAAAGCTCACAGCTGGCTTCCTTGCTTGTTAGACAAGTGGAATCATCCAGTATTAATTTTTCTTTTTTCATATCTATGTAGCAAGGTTGGCACAAGAGCATCCACATGGCTTTACTGAGGGGAGAATAACCAGAGACTGTCTCAGGCAATAGATTCAATTGACAGAGGTGCACAGAGCTCCAAGACAGACTATTTACCAAACACAGCCACATGCAACATGCCTGAGAAATGTCGTTCCTACACTAAAAAAGCAATGTTTTCCTCTCCCAGCAATGAGTGCCTCTCTCAGTCATGGTTTTGAAAAAACAAAGTCATATTAAGTGTAACTACCCAAACAGTACTAGCAAATGAGGTATGTGCAGTGACTAAAAGTCTCCTATCACATATAAAAGGTAGTTGGGTATGGAGCATTTGTGAGGATGGCACCTTGGAGCTCGGTGATCGGTTTCTGAAACAAATGTTCTCACCCTCAGAATATAGGATTCAAAGGACATGGAAAAGAGCAAGCTAAGAGAAACATTTAAAAATAACAGGCAGTTAGCAGGACTGATAGATCCAGGATTAAAGAGACAAGGATGCATCTCCCCCAGGAAGGTCTACACGAACTTCCGCCAATGCCCTCTATACTATTTCATTTCTTGAGCCTAACACCCCGACGCACTGGACTTCTGAACAGCCCTTTCAGGAAGTGGCAGTAGATTAGCTCCTTTCTCCTTGTAGACCTCGGCATACAGGAGTCCATGAAGATGCATACAGAGTTTGACAAAAAAAATTGCATCCTTTCCATTCGCTAATTTCCTGAGACTGAAGCCTGTAAAATATAGGAGAGTCCCCAGCACTGCAGGAAGGGGAGACCAGACCAGCAGTCAGCAGGCTTTACAGGCTGGGCTAGATGCTGACTGGTAGCCTGTCCTGGAAGCTTAGAGCACAGTGGTCAGCTTTTAAGGTCAAGCCCAATTACAAGGGCACAAGCCTAAGAGGTAATGACAGGTTGGAAAGAACTAACTGTGAGCAATGTGAGTGAAAGGAGTCAACTGCAGAAGGATGGGCAGAAGTTCCCCGTACTCCAGAGTGAGAGACTGGATGACCATAGGCATCGTTCTTTAGCACTGATAAACATGAATGTCAATCAAAGGGAAACGGGTCAAGATTAGTTCAATCTCCCCAAAATGAATTTGGCAAGACTGAAAACTTAGTTCTCTAATTTTCCATACAAGTCCTTCCAAAATGTGTCGGGAAATTTCAGTCTTTGATGTCATTTTTCTCAAGTTATTTTTTTCTTTTTTAAATTTAAAGCTTCCCTGGCCTGGTTTAATTCACAATAATTACCTACTGTAATAGGTACTAGCCCAGATAATGACCTCAGAAATTCGTACTTATCTTTCTTTTGTTTATATAGAACCTAATGCCAAATTGTTAACTGTCCTCAAGACAACTAAAATGGCATTAATGCACTTAGCTTCTTTTGTTTGAAGTATGTCAGATTGTAAGACACATGCTACTCTGAGGCATCCAGCAATTTCACTGCTCACCTCTTCAAATTTCTTAACCTTCCATTGTCTCTGCAAATCCTACAAGTTTATTGTGATCTGAGATTCCTAAAATCACGCTGCAAGTTAAACTTCTGTATTATACTGCCGGCTTCTGCTTTGTCCTGTCTAAAGCTCAGTTAGTAAAGGAGTTAAAATATTTTTGGTTTAAAAAGTTCACTTTCAACAATGTATTGGCTTTTTTTTGTTTTGTTTTCTTAATCTGGACTTTAAACACTTTAGATCAATAATCTCACTCAGAATTATAAAGCTATGTATGCAAATATTAAATCTCGGGAAAAAATGAAAAGGTATATTTAGAGGAATTCGGAAACAATTTTCATGTTTTCAAAAACATACCTCCTGCATCCATCTAACCATTTAAAATGTCTGGCAGAAAAAAAAAGTATAATTGTTAACATTGCACTTGAAACTCTAATCATGCTGTGACATTTATAATTTTCTATGAAAAACTATTTTTATCTCTACTTATCTTTGGAGTTGTTTTTTGCTCTGTAACATATGGGTTGATGCTGTCCCATGAACCTTGTTTTAAAAGGAGTACTGAAAATTTGCACCCCATTCACAAATGCAACAGATGACAACTATGTCCACATCCACTTGGACGAGTTTATGTTCATTTTAACTACAGATTTGAGGAGTTTACAGTGTAAAGTTTCAATTTTGATTGAAATTTCTCAAAGGAGCCAATAATCTCTCCTGGAATGGACAACACAGGTAACAAAGTCTGAAGCCTGATCTTTTAGCATTACTTCAAGTTTTTTGTCTTCGATTTATTTTAGCTTTTTAGTAGTTTGAAATAAATCACTATAATGTGCTTTGCTCAGTGAATTAACTCAATAAAAAGACCTGCTCTGTCTTTATACAAAATTTAATGTTGAGTGCTGTAGCACTTTCCATACTAAAGTATTCCATGCTGTTCCTGAATCAGTTAAACACCATGGAGCTCCATTTCTTATAGGTATACATACTTTAGAGGTGTTTTGGTCAAGTTCTTACTGCTTACAAGAATTGGCACATCGCTATATAAGGCTGCTGCCTAGTGAAACCCTGATTTATGGTGCAAATCAATGTGACTTCTGCTACATACCTTTTTCTACCACTGACTTCTCCACTCCATTTGCTTGATTTACAAGCCAAAATATTGTTTCACCACGTTACCTTCATACCCAAACAGATTTTATAACTATCAGCTCTGCAAAGATCAGCCAGGATTCTCAACACCTCTCATACTGTGATAATAATTTTAATTGATAAAATTAGAATGCAGGTGACAATTTTACTGATACAAGAAGTGGGACAAAACTTTAAATTACACCTCTCTGCAAGGACTTATTTATTAGTATACCGGGATATAGGCCAAGTAAGAAGATGTTAGAAGTAGTTTAACCATATTAACACTTCATATTCGAAGATCCACCTCTCTCTGTGGAAATATTAAATACAAGCAAGTCTTGGCTTATTGAGAAATTACGCATCTTTATTTAAACTTTCTATGCTGCACATATATGGTATTTAAACTAATTAAATAATTTTTAAGCACTAAAAATTATGAGAAAGAATGAGATTGAAACAAAGGGAGTAAGATGCCAGCAATATGCTACAATGTAAAGGCTAATGTCACCTGATGTACTTAATTCTTATTTTCCCACTATGTTCTGCAAGTATGATACATCATCATCAGAAAAAAACTTCCTCATCTCTATAATTACATAGAACATCGTCAGCCCTTCATTTCAGCTTTCTGATCCAAAATACAACAGGCTATTACCTTCCTACATGTTCAACTGCTTTTCTACCATCTTGCAGCAACTGAAGTGTTCATCCTGAAAATGGCCAATGAGAAAAAAAACTACTGTTTAAGAACAACCTATGAACAATGTGTTATCTTAAGTTCAAGTGAGCTGGAAGTAGAAATTAAAATACTATCCAGAGCATTTTTTTTCTGAAAAAAATTATGCTGATCTGAAAGTTAGCATTTAGATAAGCTTTCTTAGTACACTAGCTATAGAGTGCTTCATATTCTATACATATACACTTGAAGTAAGACTTTCAGGATGTCTTTAACAACTAAGCAAAAAAAAAAAAAAAAAGCCCAAACCCCTATTACTGCTCAGCTAATTATTAAATTCAAAACTGCACTATATCTTACCTGACTCCTTTTCAGCATCTGATTCTGAAACTTCATCTTCTTCAGCTTCTTCCTCTTCTTCAGAGCTAGAACTGCTAGAGTCCTTGTTCTCTTCCTCCATCTCCATGGACTTGAGCATATCTTCCTCATAGAGAATTTTCTCTTTGCTGCAAGAAATAGGAATTTTAAGGATTACCAGGCAAGTGAGCTATTCTGAGTTCTACTTCTCAAGAACACATAGACGTGATTTGTTACATACAGAACATGCAAAAGGACAAAATCTGCCTATAGACTCTACATCCCAGCACTTCCAGCACTGCCCATTTTCCACGGATTCCAATGCCAGTCTCACATTTCCTAAGTTTGCAGGCGTTTCTCAGTCCAAAGAAATACAGTCTCCTCTCTTTTCCTAGCATATCACAATCATCATCTGGGTTGTATGGCTCTGCAACTTCAAAGCTGTAGTTTTCAGCCCAAAGGTCAAAATGATAATCAGCAAGAGCAGAAGCTGGGGGACCAAACGCCAAACTCTTTGTTCTACCGTTCAATGGGTGTGCTAAGAAACATCTAAAATTATATTTAAAAGAGCTTCAATTTAAAAGAAACCATGAAATAAGCATGAACAGCAGCAGACTTCTTTAAAACCGGTTGAGGCCAGCTGACTGCTTACAGATGTAGCTGGCCTCCCCTTACACGCTGTACAGCTTCTTTTCAAACAACAGGAAAGAAACATACTTCGTGAAGAGTCCGCTTTGAGATTTGTCATTCATGTCAGCTTCAATTAGCTTATTCCTTGTCTCCTTCTCGCTTCGCAGCTGTCAGAAAGTCCAAGAAGATTGCAGAAAGAACAAAGAGAGACATCTTAACAAGCCACCTCAGCACAATTCCACAGTTACCACAGCATAAGGCCATCCCAACCTTGTTAGATGAAAAAAACTGTGAATTTGTTTAGCAAGTCAGTTCAACAGATGCACATCTGCAAGAGCGCTGGAAGTCTTGCACTAGAGCTCCAAAAGCACATAGCTAGACACTGAGGATGCCCTCACACTCCAGCTGCAATTTACTAAGACCTTAACAGAAGTCTGCAGCAGTCTCTGCTGAGACCCAGAGTCAAATTGCGACTTTCACGGTACTGCCCTGTATCTGCCCACACAGATATAGCACTGGAGGTCTATCCATATGTGTTTGTGCACCCATGAAATCAGGCTTGATGCAGTTTAAAATTTGCTGCCTGTGTACCTATTATTTACTTGCTCTCAGAGGAAAGTATTCAAGAGCACCCTGTACAAGCAACTGACGGATATCCCACGAGGGTGGGTCACTTCTTAAATCCCTCAAATGCTAGCACAATGCATCGAACAAGAATACCTGTGATCGCTGCAGCAACCGAAATATTTTGCCCAGATAGTAATGTGAATTTTGTCACAACTGATGGACAAAATAGTAACCAAAAATTCTAAAAGCTCAGTGACAGCTGAGGTCAAAGAAAGGACTGCAGAGAGAGGCTCACTTAAGCCTGTCTCCTTTGTATCATGTCTAGCCTGGTTATTCTTCCTCTTCTGATAGAAGGAACTGACACTGGGACAAGAAGGAAAAGCTCTACAAGTTCTGAACACAGGAAAAGCTACACGGAGTTCAGCAAAAAGCCAAAATTTGGGGTACAGGATGTCTTTAAGTGGAATAAACTTTTGAAGCAGAGCAAAGGTTAAGTGTGGGAAATAGCCTGCTCCATTCACAGGGAGTTCAGAGACTGGAAAAAAAAATCCAAACTCAGATCAAATGATTTGCTTCCAGCAACCAGAATTCCCTTTTCTCTGCAAGACCAGCAACAAATCTTTAAGCAAGGATAGCACATGACTCCTCTACATATTTTGTACTTAAGCTTTAGCTTAAAAAAATTTGAGAGCCATTTTGAAAATGAGCTAATGTACTTAAAGAAATGTCTTGGAACTGCCCATTTTATCATTAACAAATTAAGTTTTCTATTTTAAGTGATTAAAAAAGTGGCCCATGATAAACACACAATAAAATGGAATTTCAATTAAGAAAGAAAAATCACTGAAAAAAAAAGCGATCAAATCTGGATTCTTCCCTTCTTTCTTTTACTATAGATTGCTACACTAATTTAATAAATAGAGAAGACCTTTATATAGTGCTACTAATATAGAGAACAAAGGGGGTTGCTAACCCCTGCAAAGCAAGCCTAAAAATAGGCTAGCACTCATCCAAAAAAATTCTTTTGGTTTTTTTTCCTTTTTCTTTTCTTCTGAAGAGTACATTTATCTGCACAGTTCTGGTGTAGTTAGATAGAAGTAAATTTACAATACAACACTGGTAGTATTTATCAACACCTCATTTAGGGAGAAGCTGATTAATTTTTAAAAAGTTTCTGTGAATGTTGAGGATGCTATTTAAAGATGACAGCAGCTGTGTTATGATCAGAGCTCGAGTTCTACCACCCACATTGTCAGTTCCTTCGTTTACTGGGTTTTATCAGCAACGTTCTCATTATGTCTGTTTTTGAATCCAAAGTTTTAAATGATACCTTCTGATTTTTATTAATTTTTTTAAAGAGGGTTGGTTTATTTTTGGTAAGCACCCAGGCAATATAGTTGTGTAGACTGGATGAAATAGGAAAAAATTTAATCCAAACCCAACTGTTTGGCTTGATGACTGGCTTTACTTTGATTGAGATAGATTTTTTCTTTCCTTTTTTTTTTTTTTTTAAAATGGTGACTTTCTGCTTATAACTCCTTCCAATATCTCCAACTGCATTATGAAACAGCAGTTTAATATGGTTTTGAAATCACTGAGTTTTTCAGTCTGGAACTCCCTGAAGTTTCTAACTTCTTCTCACTCAACAAAAGTCTTCCTATTGTAAGAAAGGCAGAGATTTGTTACCATGTCTTTCTCAACAGTGACAGCATACTTCCTTTGATACAAACGCAAAGCTGACTTGGGTAATCACGCATTAAGTAAAGAGCAGTTTGACACTACAGAGCTTGCCAGCTAACAAAAGTAACTAAAGAAGAGCAATTCCAAAGATGAACTACACATTCCTTAGCGGTTTACAGTATTCTGCTTGTCAGCACGGTTCTGACCTTCTTAATACAGTCATCCAGTTTACAGATTTCTAGCTACTAAAAACATTGGTGTAATTAAAGATTCTGAATGACTAACATAAAAAATAGCTGGACCTCAGCTTCATCCTTCTGTTGACACCATATGCTTTAGAGAACACCTGTGCACAGAAAGATAATTGAAGAGGTGGAAAAAGATCTGCCAAAAACTCACCACAGTTTGCTTCTTCTGCAGCATTTCTAAATGCTCAACCAGTCCCTCGTCAGCCACGTCGAAAGGCGTCTGGCCCTAATACAATAAGAGGACACACGAGGTTGTCCAATTCGGCATGACATTTATATTCAGAAAAGCACTATATACCAGTGAAAAACAAAACTGAATGTACACTGCAGCCTCTCTCCCCAAACACCAAGTAATGTACCCTGTCACACTTTACAGCAGGGAAAGTCAAATGACAGTGATGGTAATTTTATGACACAATCCATGATCAGGGCAACTTTAATCAAGGAAGTGCAGTTCCCTGATTGCTGCTGCTCAAATTTGAGTCAGGACTAATACATTTGAGTTTCCAGGTTTGCAAAAATCACTCTCTTGGACTTAGAAGGATTGTGATCAACTCGTTCTACTGTATTATTGTGCAGTTGAACCTCCTGAAAGGCTGCCAATCATCAGCAGGCTAAACAAATCAGAACTACTCTGGGACATAAAAGAAGAAAACAGTTAGATTTAAACCATAACTAAAGCTCTAACAACTATTTTATTAACAACACAAAATGAAACCTGATGGCTAGCGATCAGATAAATACAGATTGTCTTGGCAATCTGACCTAGCAAGGTTATAGTCCTTGACAGGAAATAGCAGGCAACTGAATGCAGCAAATACAATTGTGTCTGTTTCTTCTCAAGTCTATTAAAACAGAAAACCCACATTCCTTCTGAACACTTAGCAAAAGCTTCTGATGGCATTTAAAACAAAAAAAAGATTCCCTATATTTTGAATACCAAAAAGCTCACCACACTAAAGTGGCTCCTTCTCCTACAGCTATTTCTTTCACATCAGTTTCCAGTACAGACAGTTGCACTCAAACCATATAGTGCTACAATTCTCTTACCAAATTCTCATCTGCTTGCATTCCCTGACACTGTTCCAAGTGAATACAACCTCGTTTCCTACGCCAGAAACAGTCATGGCACAACTGAATCCGCTCCAGCAGGAAGCGGTTCACAGACACTGCCTGGACATCACAGCACGGAGGGGAAAACAAACAACAACCCTGGACAAGCACAGCTCAGCTCCTGAAAATCCATGGACTCTTCAAAGAAACTTCTAGCTATTAGGATAGACATGGGTTTTTTCCCCTCCTTTTTTTCCCTTCTCACAAATACTCTATTTTTCTTTACTCATTTTTCACAAGCCTGAGTGAATTTTTCAACTTCTCTTTTTATGACCAAGACCGTAGAACAAGAAGGATTTAAAACTGCCAGTTTCTCAAGGGTTCATGAGTTTTCAATGCTTTATACCTTAATATTAGTGTATTATTTTGCACTCCAAGACTTTTTTTTTATTGTTGAATTTGTCAGGATTATACTAAAACAGCAAAACAAAGATTAACTCCTATCCCTTCCCACATTCTTGGTCCTAAAGTCTCATCGCTAATCTTTTCTAGTAATACATGAAATCTTTTCTTCCTTCCTCCAGTCAAGAGTCTTTATTATCTGATGCTTTTAAATGCTCTAGTACATACGCAGGAGAACTGCTCACCATGTAACTTTGTCATGTTGGATCAAGTTGATACGCTATTATGGCAATAAAGTTGATATGCATCTTGCTATAAAATATACTGCATGTTGTGCCAACATCTGTGCTTACTAACCAGCTTGTTCCTGATGTCCATATCGCACAATGCCTCAGCCAAGATGGAGCAAGCTTCCTTCACTCCCCAGTGAGCAGCAGCGTGGAGAGGAGTCCAGCCGTCATTGTCCTGGACATTCAAATTAAACCCAGCCTGGATCAAGAGCCTAAGAAAAGAAGCAATATTGATTCCTGCCCAACGAAGAATGACTCCTGTACACCAAGAGTTCACACCATAAGTCACAGAGTAGGGAACGTGGTTTACGATATGACAGTAGTTTTTCTTTTTTTTTTTTTTTCAAATTCATCTCAGCAACATCCCAGTTGATGTGCTCACAAACATAACAGAAGTGGGCACTATACTGCAAGCAGTGACTTTGCCATTGTAAAACCTGCTGCAATGTGCCTAATTGACAAAATTCCTTTTCGGCACATCCTCATTGGAGGATACCTTAATTTCTAATCTGGCATTGGTGACTCAGTCTGAACTCCTGCTGCAACAGACAGGAGACATCAGACTCACTCAGGCACTAAGCAAATTAGCAACATTTTTCCAGAATGTAAGCTCTATAAGAAGGAGCCAAGCACAGCACCTGGCATGGACAGGACATTTGGTAATTCAAGGTCGGCGTTGGTTCTACTGGTGAACAAGGCCACACTGTATGAATGGTCTGTAAGGAGACAATGCTGGCAGGATTGCCAGGTAAGAAGCAGAAACAGTACTGTGATCACCAGCTGTGAAATCTGTAGGTTAAATAATCTACAACTCCAGATTGCCAAATATGCATTTTTGCAGACTAGCCTTGCACAGTTAAAGCAAAGTGAACCTGCCTGGGAACACCCTTGCATCCCATTTACTGCTGCGCACCTTCCACCCACCTCCCTTCTCTATCAGACCAAAGCGCTAAGGTTGCATAGCATCTGGAGCTTGAATATTTAAAACCAAAACAAACAGAAGAGAGACAACTGTAGTCTGAAACTACAGAGGCATATGCACAGTAGTACACAAGTGATCAGGTGAAAGTATTGCGTGGCTCATGTATCAAAACTATTATCCAGCTGCTTAAATATTGAAGAACATCCCAGGGGAATTCTGCAAGTCCTGTAAAACTGCTACTGAAAGTTTCCATGGTGAGGTTTCCGCCATCCACAGACACCTTCCTTCAGCTCAAGGGAAATTTTGCACAATCCCAGAATGGTACTAACAGTTTTGAAACTCCTACAGCTTTACACTGATGCATCATTGTGCTAAATAAAACAGTCATCCTACAGCAGCGGTGTGCTTTTCTGTGAAAGAAATTTTTAAATTAGGTGCTGTCTTTATGTTGATTCCCCAGCTGGCAAAAGGGAGGAACATAGTTTTTAAGAGACTCAAGGTCACAGACAAATTCTATGTCTCATTTGAGAGTCAGCTAGCTTCTGGCTTTCAGCTCCTTTGGTTTAAATCAATGAAGCTTTATGTTTGAACTTACAGGGTGGCCATAAAATACACAAAAGTGAAACAATGATAGCTCTCTGTGAGATCTGTTCATCATAACATTTAATGCCTAGGAGTAGCTGACCAGAACTAGACACCTTGCAAATGGCAAATGCAGCTTCCATTGACAAGCACTGGATATACAGCCCTCCACTGAAAACCCATGGGAGCCACACCCCATATTGTTCAGGAGATATCCAATTTCTATTCCACATGATCTGTGTTGAATTAGTGTTCTCGGGCACAGCGGAGGCACAGACAGCTCACAACTCAATTACAAGCTCTAATGAATGAATACAAAGAGGAAACATTGAGAATAACAAAGTTACTAGAGCTTGGTAAGAAGCAGCTTTTACACATCAAGTCATGGCACTTGAAACTAGGAGATAAGGAATCAAGCTGGATGAATGTTTCCAGAAATGATTTTAACCGGGGAAATAGAGCAACCTTGTAGATGTTTATGGGTAGCTCCACCCATACATTAATAATGGAGGAAAAAAGCTTTACTGTTGGAAACGCCTGCCCTTACCTGCAAAAATATTAATGCTTCATTGCCAGGAAGCACTACATTGGGCAAGTTTACATTCATAATAAGCTTGCTAGTGCCAGAGTGGTAGAAACAGAACTGTTACGTGGTAGGATTTCTCTGTCATTGCTGATGGCTGCAAGAGCAGGAGCATTAAGTGGCAGGGGACAGTAAGATAGGGGACAACACTACATTTTTCTACTAGACTGACATGCTGGTCACGTAAACTGTTGGGGTGTTTGTGATTGCCATGCAGCATTTAGGGCAACAATTTGTAGGCTGAAGCCAACCTTGTAGGCTGAATTTATACTTTTATCCCCTGACATGTTTAATTTGCTAGCCCTAAAACTATTACTCTAATAATGAAAGTTAACCTTCTAATTTATGTCTCGGTCTCAGAAAACATCTCCCTAAAGGCCTAGAGGTATGAAAGGGAATCTTCCAGCCTCTGTACTTTTCTAGGTGAACCACCATGGTTGGGCACAATTCTACGGAGCCTTTTGAGAAACAGCAGCTTAAAGCTCTTGGCATGAAACATTTCTCTCAACTATAAAGCTAGATGTGCTCCTTATGAGAACCAGACTCAATTCAATGCACCAGCCATGGGACAGAGTTCCTACCTCATGACTTCAGAATAGCCCTTAGCCGCAGCAACATGAAGAGCTGTGGCACCCGTCCGAGGCTGCTTTATATCTTCGATTCTCCCACTGTTCAGCCACTGTCGGGCATCCTGTAGCATTTGCTGCTCCTCTTCTTTTCTTGCCAGGTCTAGGTCTACACCTAAGTCACCAAAGCACAGAAGAGATTATCAAGTGAAAGATCTAATGCGCTTATTAAACTTACCCTATGCTTCTGTTGCTATACAATATTAGTAACCTCTTTGTCATCTTTCACAAAAATGAGCAAAAGCTTTTTCTACGAGTTGAGAGAGCTCCTGCATTGTTGGCAGAAATGTCACAGCTGTCTGACTTAAAAAAATAAAATAAAATAAAAATTAAAAAAAAATCTGAAAGTTGAGCCACTGGTTGCAAACCAGCCTGATCAACTACTAGCTCAACTGTGAACCAGTTACGTGTGGAAGGGTCGTATTCTAAATATGCTGTATTCCAGACTCAAATAACCAATTCATGAACAACAGTTTAACAAACTGAATTAAACAAAGGTGCAAGCATAATCTACAGTGTAGATGTGAAAAGATGATCCTAAGACATCTTCTGCAAGACCAGCACAACCCCAACTGCATGCTCATTCAAAATTCAGCAAGCTGCATGTACGGAGATCTCTGGACTGCACCATGGCCATCCATGCCATGCGCTCTATTTCATCAATTCCTTTGAGAAGCAAACCACCAGATTCTGGCAAAACAGTTCTAAATCATTTCGGGGATGGAAGGTGGAAAAAAATCTACTCTGGTGGCTTAAGAGATCTGCTTTAGATGAAGTCAGACAAGTGAGTCCATTGATGCACACATCTGGTATAACAAAGATACAGACAGTGGGCCTTTCCGATAACAAGAGGGACAAGTTTCCCACCTGAGGAAACCAATGCTACTCTGTGGAGAGAACAGCGCTCCTGGCTGACGGGCTGCTTCAGTTGTCACTAAACCAACAGGACGCAGAACTATCTTAGGCTTGTTTTAGTAAGTGGATTTTTTTCATGTTAATAAGGTCATGTAAGGATGATATATCAACCACAAGTATAGTACAGCTCCATACAACATTAACTAGATCAGGGCTCTTGGACTCAGGAAAATAATATGAAGGAGATGACAAATTCAAAAAAAAAAATCAAGAATGGTGATGAAAAGCAACTGTCCTTATGGATTAGTTCTTTCAGTGTAACAACAGCATGATTACCAAGGAAACTGTAGGGCATTTGACTTAAAATAGAAAAAACAACATTCATCAACTCAGACTGTGAATTGGGAAATACTGCAAGATGTTGCAAAGATTAAAATAAGAATTATAAATTTGCAGAAGAGTAGCAGCACATCTGTAGTTACTAAACAGAACACTACACATGCTTGGAGTTCCCAAGAAATACTGCACAAGTCCACAAAACAGAAATCCATGGGGGTTTCGCAAGTACACAGAAAGCCCATCTGGCTCAGGAATTCCTTGAGGCATGGTGACTGGAGGCTGGGAAAATGTTTGGGAGGGGAATCACACACGCTTGTCCTGTTCTTGTACTTTGCCCTAGGCATCTGCTTTCAGCTACTGTTGAACACAGAGCTAGATGGACGCTTATCTAAAGTTTATAACACGTTTATTCCAGCAATTATGATCCTTTTAAACTGTGTCAATGGGAAACTTCTCAGTGGCGACAGATGGTTGTTTCAGGGCATCTTAGCAGGATGCCACTAATGTGGTGAAGCAATGGAAAAGCCAAACAGAATCCTAAGAAGTGTCACGCAAAATATCTGCAACAGAGGCAGAATTACTGCCTTAATGCCCTGTAAGGTTTCAACTATGTTATTACAGTTCTCACTACCCACTTTAAAGAAAGACAGGTTACAGTGATGTAAAGAAAGGATCTCTGTCTTCCTGGTCATCCAAGGAAGCCTCACTGCAGAGAGGAGACAGGCATGGTTTGAACATCCCAGTAAAACAAAGGCTGACTAGACAACTCTTTAAGTACGTGAGCAGCGAAAGCATGAGAGAAGAGCTATTTAAGTTTATTTCAAAGTGGATAGGAAAAGGTAACATAATCAGAGTAACTTTGTCATAAATACCACAAGACTAGAAAGTGAAAAGTTTCTATTTACCAGAAGAAACATGATCCTATGTAAATTTTCTAATAGGAGCAGTTGCATGAAAAACAACCAGCTCTCAGACAGACAACTACAAACTCACCAATGAAACAGTAACATGACTGACAGAAGTAGCAAGAGACTGCCGTCTTCCTAGTTATACCTGAAAATAACTATAACTTCAAAAACAAACAAACAAACAAAAAACAAACAAAAAAACCCCAACCTCCACAAAAATACCACTATGTGCTAAGCAGAACACAACACATTGGTTAGAGCAGACTGGATTCAATCTAGCATGCAAACAACCCCAACACCAACCCCGGGAGTCATGGAATCATCTAGATATAGAGGAATCCTGGTGGGTGTCTAGCCTAAATCCCTGCTCAAAGCAGGCGTACCTTCAAAGCCAGATCAAGTTGCCCAGAGCTGTATGCATCCAAGTTTTGAATACCTCCAATGATGGAGATTCTACAAATCACTTGGGTTCCTGTCCCAGCACTGCACCACTTTCCTGGGAAGTATTTTTCCCCTTATTTACATGCAGTCAGAATTTCCCTTGCTCAGACCCGTGCCTTTTGCCTCTCATTCTGTCATGGTGCAGTCCTGAGAAAAGCCTGGCTCCATTGCCTTTATGGCCTCCCTCGAGGTAGTGGATGACAGCAATCAGATTCCTCCATCAACCTCCTCTTCTCGAGGCTAAATATGCAGTCCATACCTCTCAAATGTGACTGTACTTTAGATTGTTTGATGTATATTGGCTCTGTATGTCCAACATAACTGAGATGAATGCATCCTTCAAAAACATCCCTGATGAACTTCACAGATAGGACTTAAAGTTCTTGCACATATGTACAGATGCCTAACCACTTGCAGATGAATTTCATGACCATAAAGAAAATTCTACACTGGTGAATCATTTCTTAATTATGACACTAGTTACACTGTTCAAGTCACTTCTACCAGTGATGGTTTTGCAGGGACAACACACAAAGCAGCACCTCAGACAAGCATACCTGATGAGAAAAGGGGAAATAGCAGAGCAGATGGGCTGCAGAAGAAGTCTAGAGAAGCATCAGGAGAAAGCAGGTCACTCCAGGCCAGACATACCCATTTCTTGGTCCCTATTCTTGGCAGGACTGTGCATTATCAAGTCTTACTGAAATAAGACCTTTCATTGATAGCAGAAGTCAGAATTAAATCTCACTTTTAAAGCAAACGGATCTAACGAATCAACTTTCAGTACTGTGGTGTCTGGCTTCAATCGTACTAAGAACGACTAAGACTGCACAACACAAACCTGCATTCGTTCCAACGTTCTGCTACCAAAGCAAAACTCCTCTGCTGCCACTTGGGCCAGATTTCAGATCTCTTCGCCCACAGACAGACAAAAAGTCTACAGAATTTCTTTACAGAAACTCTTCTCGGTCTAACTCTCACACATTCGATCCCACTACTGATTTACCTTGTTTCTTTACTTGCTCCAGAAGCAGGTCCTTCATGGCTGCTTCCTCTGCGATGTCAGATGGGACTTCACCTTCACTGTTCACAGCAGCCACATTAGCTCCATGACTAATTAAATACCTACGTGAATGAGACCCATACCAATGCATTAGACCTCATGTGCAGGCTTCAGAGCAACTCATACAGCAAATCAAGTGGCAGAACAAGGTATTCAGCCTTCTCATTCAAAAGTTCAATTATCAAACGAACATTCCATATTCTTATCAAATTTTTACTCTAGAAAAGTTCATTGTTAAATGCAAGGTCCCTGGTCAGTGGTTCATGCAAATAGTTTTTGTTTCTCTGTAGTTATTTAAATGTCCCCAGATCTTGCACTTGTGACAGATTATGCTTAAAAAAAACAGAACAAAAGATAATCCAAGCTATCATCAATTTTTTCATCTGTCTTATTTATAAATATACCAAAAGTTCATTCAAGAACAATTAATGCCTTCTTCAGCGTGTACATCTTGCAACCAATAAAATTCTGGGAAGTAAAAGAAGTGTTTCAAACAGAGATCTAGTGGGGTGAGGTAAGAAAAGGTATTTCCAGCTGGTTTTAAAAATTATTTTCAACGTCTTTGAGAAATGCTTATCACTATTCAAACTCTGGTGACTTTCTGGTAGCTGTGGTGGACTAAATATGTAAGCATGGTATGACTGAGAAAGAAGAATAATGTATTTTATTAGAACAACTAGTAATGGAGGGGCAGCGGGCAGGAAACAAACCAACAAACTGATATGGAATCATCTGAAGAGCTAAGAGTTGTTCCAGTAGCAGTACAATACACAGAAGTAACTGAGCCACAGAAGATTTTTTTTTGGTTACAACACATTGTGGAGGACTATCTTGAGAAATGCTATTTTCTCCCTTATTCTTCTAGCCTGTGATGCAGCCTTTATCACAGAAAAATGATTTGAATCAGGAAACTACCTCTTCTGTTCGCCAGTTCTTTGGTTCCAATTATTCCAGTACTCCAGGTCTTACATCTGGGCAGCTCTCAAACTCTCAAAGCAACTTGTTGGTGCACAACAAGTTGTCTGGTATCAGTACCTTCTCTGGACAAACAGACTACTTAGTTCTTTGTGAGCATAATGAATGCACAGATCAGTTACAAAATGTTATTTCAATACTTGGAATCAGTAAGTGTGCCAAGAGTCAAATCTTTATTGGGAGTCACTTACAGCAGGTTACTGCCTTGCTTTAAACATCTACTGGACAAAACTCTCAGTTATATTTACTGCCTCTTCTTTCATATGTATTTTCTTAGTGTTTGTACTCACTAGAGTACCCAATCTACCTAACCTAATCACTCATTTACATCCATACTGAACTTAGAATCTTGCGCTGTAAACAAACAAAAAGATAATACTTTAATTTCAAGTTGGTTAATTAAGAAGTAGTTACTTTTATCTACTTCTGTCTTTTGTAAGACAGTACACTAAGTAACAGAAACGTAAGGTCTGAATCTGAAGAAAAAGAAAAGATATTGTTGGCATATCAGTGACTCTAGAGCCCAGAACATTGCACTTCTCTCTCCAAAGTCTCCACACAACCAGAATACTGCTCACAGGCTTATCTACGTTAAAAAAAGAGTAGTCACTCTGCAAAGCTTCAGAACAAGGGTAGGCATTGGTGCACTCCACCTTTGAATTCTTTCATACTGTGCAATGCATCCAATATTTGGGGTTTACACCAGAATAGCTACATAAACGTAATCACACTAACATACGTTTCATACAATGATAAGATTCTTTTCAGTTAGAGAAATAAAATCCCAAATCCCTCTTAGGTAACACTCAAAATTCTGCAGGGGTTCCCCACTGACAGAAATGCATAGCAAGGGCACTCAGCAGCAGCAGAGCTGTGCTTCATTACACTTCTCTGCACATTAGTGTGCCTGCCTGTCAGCCCTCATGTTTCCCTTTTGCTTGGCATTTTAGCTGAAGTATCTAATGAATCATAAATCACTTTAATGGGATCAGCAACAGACAACCATTTCCAGGCTCCACCTTAATCATAACAAATTAAGGATTCAGTAAGAAGAGGAATGCATCTTCTCCACTTTCAACGTTGCTTCCAAGACACTGTACGAGTTTCAGCACATCAATCATCTGTGTACCTGCTCCAAAGAGGAAGACGTGGAAAGTGTTATGAATACCCAGAACAGCCTGAAACTCACTCACTCTGCTATGTTCAGATAGCCACACGATGCCACTGCATGAAGAGGGGTCCAGCCCTCGTTATCTTGTTGGTTCACATTGGCTCCATTTTCTACAAGGAACTTCACCATGTCCAGGTTCTCATCTATACAGGCCTGAGGGAGAAACGGGGGTGGGGACGAGGCATCAAGGGGAGGGAAGAGAAAAGAAGAAAAAAAAAAAGGTGATGGTGTTAAATCAAGTGAACAACTTCCATTTGCACTTTACTGGCAGCAGGCAATTCCTGGGCTGAATTTCCCACATTGTGAGCTGGCATACTTTGAAACTTAAGGTAGCATGAAGCTGTGAACTAAAACAATTAATTTTTGAAAGTTTTGAAATTAGAACTCAAAGAGTCCCTAGGTGGACAACTTCTAAATTTGATCAAGCTTTATCCTTCTCACCATTGATTTGTGTCCCTCCTCTCCCCCACACTTACCTCCCTGGAGCAGGGCAAAGGCACCGTAAAATGCTACATCTGTATTGGTTTTAGGTATGGCACCAAATGCCCTTAAGCAAGGCAGGTTGTATGCTTATTTAAATAATGCCGTTCCCCCCAAATGTCAGTGAAATACATCAGAACAATCAATGACATATCACTAGCAGTAGGGATGAGCAGGAAAAGCATCATTTCAAGAAGACTGAGTAAAGCAAACCACCTGTATACTGGATGGTGCCCTTTACAGATATAATTATTGCAAAAGCAGAATTTTATAGAGGTGACTGCATAAAAATCGGACAGAACATGAAATGGTACATTTAGTTTAACTTCTTTATTCAGCAGTATCTATTTATTTTCCTGACTATAGCAAAGTACAACTTTCTCTGTTAGCTCTGCAGACTCAGTGAGCTATTGAAGAGAACGACAACCCTTTATTAGCTGCTCTATTAACTCCAGAGCCTGCACTTACAGAGACCTGCTAGCTTTGAAGTTGCCAGAAGAAAATCTAGCTAGGTTTTCAAGTCTCAGCAGTTCTGTTAGGTAGAATTCCTCCTTCCTCAAATTCCTGGCTACAGCACCTTCTGTGTTGCATTCACAGTTCACTGGAGGCTGCTATTTAAGGATGAGCTGGCAATTTAATACATATGTCCAAATGCACGTGCCTCAACTGAGAAGCACCAAGGATGACCAGCAGGCAAGAGGACTGTCTTTGACTGCGTGTTCATCTACAGGCAGAAACCTAGTTCCTCATTACAAGAAAGGCAATCAGCTTGGTTGAGAGTCCTCCAAAAACCACGGCACCAGGTCCTTTTACACAGCTTGATGTGGGCACATCCACCAGTTACGTCAGTCTGGTGACTTCCAGGTGACCATTCTTCTAAAATGAGCAACACTGAGTATTCTTCATTTTCATTACTTGCTATGATAGGAAAGGAATTGTCTTTAAGCAACACGCCCCCCCCAAACAGACAATCCTGTGTTATCTATCATGTTCACCTAGGCTCCACTGCTTATTTCACAGGCCCTAAACTAGGATATCCTATTCTTGTTATTTGTATTGCAAGTAACATCTCAAACAAGGCTCCTACTCTACAAACACAAGGTATTCGTACATTTGTTTCACAAGTAGCCACGCAAAATGCTAGCTTTTAAACTTCTTGCCTCAAAGGCGGCATGCTCTAGAAAAGGAAGTCATAGTACAGGTACTTGGCAAATGCCATAAAATGCAGGGTACATCTATGGCTCTACGGAAGGAAGTGCTGGGAGCAGACTCAAGCACCCCAATCCAGACCGCACCTATGGTGAAGTGCAAGTGTGTTTCCTCCCCCTGTTTTATCTTGTGCCTGTGCATTTCTGGCAAGGAGTAATTCTAGAAATACTTTACTTCAGAGGCTGCTCCCAACCCAGAATGGATGGGACTGCCCCTGGGTTGGCCTCCATCCACCACCACTCCCATCTGCAAGGACAAAACCTCAGCTTCATTCTGTAAATCCAACTCTGAGGTACTTCCCTCAGATTATTTCAGACATCAGAACTGGAAAGAGAACCACCACACACACCACTTTAAAAAATACACAACACCTTGGGGACTAAAGGGCATCGCTTTGAGCTTGGGGGAAGTCCAAGGTCCAAGCACAATGTTAGGTCTGAGCAATGTAGATGCAAATTGATTTTTGCCACTGGCCTCAGAAGCAAGGTTTGCTCCTTGGCCATCTTATCTAGGATCTGGTCCAACCCCCCATGCAAAGCAGGGCTAAATCTGATGTTAGAGCAGGTTGCTCAGGGCCTGCTCCGGCCAGGCTCGAGCATCTGCAAGGATGGAGACTCCACAGGCGGTCCGGGCCCCTGTTCCAGTGCTTCAGCATCCTCTGGGTAAGGAATTTTTCTTACTACCTAATCAGGTTTTCCTTGCTGCAACTTATGCCTCCTGCTGCAGCAGTACAGACGTAGCCTCAGTCTCAGCAGGTGATGAGAGCAGGCAATGCAAGCCAAATATTCCTCCTGTATCCGAGAGGCAGAGAGGAACTAACACATGCCCATACGCACGTGACCAATTTTAAAACACACTCTAGAAGGGATACACACCATATTTCCATAATCCTCGAAACGATGCAAACAAACTTGTTAATGGCTTACGTCCTTAACAATGCATTCAAATGCAGCAGGAAGGTAAGGTAAGCAATGTAGAGATGTAGACATGGATACACAAAATATAATAATCACCTTTTCAGTTCAAGAAGCAATTTTTGAGAACTTGTGTCTCAGCCTGCAAAAATTCAGAGCTAAGAGGTATTTCCTTGCCACCCATATTTAGTGTAATATAGTTCAAGTTTTCCCCAACACATCTCAAACAAATTACACTTAATCATATTGATGAGTTATTTACATTTTAACATGGGAACACAACCATTACATCTCACTTTTGAAATAAAACTAATATCATGTAAAAGTGTCTTGGCTATTGTCAGAGCAATAAAAGCTCACCCACGCAGTGGTTTCTTTTGAGGACAATCACTTCTGGCCGACTAAAGAATTATAGCCTCAAAGAAGAATTTTATCAGCGTGGCACTGATAAAGCGGCAAGGTAGGTGTTTCATGCTATGCATACTTACTCAAGAAGAAATACAGCACAGTTTTGCACTTAAATTGCAGGTAATACTGCTAAGTTTAGACTTGAGAATCTCTTCTTACTGTGAGCTTTATGTGTATTTGGTATTGAGAATTTTATTTATGCTGTTTATCATTTAAACCACCCACTACATCAGCACACGCTGGGGGTAGGCCAAGAGAAGAGACCAGTATTTCCTCAAGCCACTGGATATACGGGACTGAAAAAATCCCATCTGTCTAGATGCATAAAAGATCCACCCCCCCACACTTTTTTTTTTCTTTTTTCTTTAATTTATGCCTGTTATTGGCCTCATTCTTCTCTTGGTCTCCATCCTGCATGGTTCCTATGGAATGCATGCTAGGAACAGAAGGGATAATGGGATAAAACCCCACCTGTTCCTACAAAGAAATCTGCAGTAATTCGATTCGCCTGGCCCCCGAAGAGAGAAAACGATGACAAAGTGACAAAGCTCCATGGGTGCAGACAACAGCAGGCATGGACTCACTCTCCCAAGGGAACCATAATGTGTTTCAAGCTTGCTGTTTGCATCTGCGCTTGAACTTCTCTTCATGGCAAAGGCGTATCAAGTCCTTAATGGAGCAGCAATGTATTCTTTAATATCTAAGAAAAACAACCCTCACTCCACCCTTCTGCACCTATCATGAAAAACTGCTGCTCAGGTTATGTGATCAAGCAGAGTGGCACTGCTTGGCAAATATTTATTTTAGCATTAGTTTGTGACACATAAGAACAGAACTGGGCACAGAGCTGAATAACGTGAACAGTTTTTTTAAACGTCCTGAGGCTGAGTTAACAGTAGCAGGTATGGTTTCTTCCCTGCCACAAATATCAAAATGCAGAAATTAGTATTATGTAATATGACAAAAAAATATATTGGCCAAGACTTTTAGAAGTGCAGTGGAGAAGGAAAGAAATTTCAGAAACTGGCATTCCACTGAAAATCCCATCACTGTCTCATGTAAGAAACTATCAGGCACAGCATTATTTGCACCGTTTCTCAGTCGGACACCCTAAAAGAATACTGCTCGTACCCTAATACACTGTAAGTTTTAACAAAACTTGAAGCAATAATTATGAGGGCAATAAATGGGACACTGAGTAAAACAAGGAATTTCTAAACTTCTCCTAAACTTCAAGAACTTCAAAAAACATGTATAGAAGTTATGGCAGACTGAACAGCAGCTTTCAGGGGTTGCAGTGCATTTCTATGTATACTTTTAAGTATCAGCGGAGTAACATTTATATGTTTGCACAGAACTAATACGTGCACATACATACACGGTATTAATAGTTTCATACACGAGATCATTTTACTAACCTATACACAACAAAAATTCTCACTGTTTAGAAGTTCTCAGGGCACACATTGGGCCACCTAAAATTCTGAGAGCCCCAACTACTGAATCTGTTGCATGCTCTGTTGAGCTTATCTGCCAAAATTAAGCACTGCAAAATACCAGACAAGAAAAAAGCACACTGAGCTTCAGAGGGTTAAGTTCACGTTCTGGTTAAGCAAAATAGGTTTCCTGAGGTTACTGGAGGAAGAAGAAGAGGATGAAGAGGAAGTAAAGTGGCAGATGTGTCCTCCTTTAAGTACTATTAATCCTCCAGCCTTAAATTTAGGAGAGTGGGTAAGTTTAGTAACCTGAGAGGATCTATCGCTATGCAAAGTTCTCCTCTTTTATTTGATACAGCGTTCCTTGGGAACATTGTACGAATAACTACATCGGACAGCAATATTACACAGCAGACACCTGCCCCCCTCAACCCTGAAAGGGAGGAAAAAGTCAAAAGTAACACTGTCTTCTCAGTGGGCAGTTATTTAATGCGAGGAGGCACTCTTCCCCTATATTGCTGTTGAAATTTGCTTTGCAGAAAGAAAAACAGATAATCAGGCTTATTTCTTTCAATTTTAGACACTGATAGCCCTCAGCGGCTTTGTTTCATGTATATTAAATGCTGCTAGTCCACTAAAAGAGGCTAAAAGCAAGGTTAACTACAGAGCACAGAATTTTTGTCTCTTTAAATTTTTAATTTCTTCTTCACCTTCTGTCCTTTACCTGTAAAAGACAGAATACAACCTTCAAGGAGATTAGACAGTCACCGTATATTCCAACCCTGTCTCTCCCTCTAGTCCGAGATCTTCAGCAGGCTAATCTCTTGCCATTCTTGTATTTTTCTTGGCAGCGGGTTAGACCCAAGCGCTTCTGGAACGGCACTAATGTATTACAGCTTTAGCAGTCTTTGATGCAAACTGCATCCAGTGCTCAGAATTACTGACGAACCGCTCAAAGAAAGCTGGCTCATACAGTTTAAATCCCGGGCATCGCTGGGCAAGCCTCCATCCACAGCTCATGGTGTTCCTTGTGCTCCTGGCAGGGGACCAGCATTTAACTGTTTTTCCATAGGGAGGAAGTGCTCAGTTTCTAAAATTTGCAGATATGGCATATTAGCTTCCCCCTCTTAGATAACAGGTGTAGCCCTTAACAGCCAGGGACACTCACCGAATTTTTCTGCCTGTGCCCACTGCCAACACATTCTTCTTTAAAGTATGAAGTTTAAATTACAATAATGAAAAGGGGCCACCAGGAAACGTTACAGAACAGCTCTGCAAAACTCTGCTTGCCTGGCAAGGCTTGTTCAACAACCAGACAATCTGATCTTTATCTTGAATGAAACCTCATTATTATAACAGCATTGTTAGCTTTTGCTCCTTCCTCAGAGCATACAGAACGCACGAGCTTCGTCTAACTTCTGATGAGCATCAGTAACGCAACAGCTCCAACTCAACAGCCTGCCAAGGCTTTTGGTTTGCTTATCTCCTGGGCGTCCCCCCAGGAGAGAGCGAGCAACATCAGGGAGCAAAAGGAGCCAGATGGGATCAGACTGAAGCGTTCACAGCACCAACAATCGAGCTCCAACAAGTCACTGGGTGGAAACAGCGCAACACTGCTCGCTATTTAGAGGATGCATCAAATTCAGCAAATCCCACCCTCTCTGCCTGGTGCGGCCTCGCCTCCAGCACCGGGTGCAGTTTGGGCACCACAGCGTCAGAAGGGCACGAAACTGTGAGGGAGCGTCCAAAGCGGGGCTGCACAGGGGGTGGAGGGCCTGAGGGGAAGGCGTGCGGGGAGCGGCTGAGGTCCCTCGGTTTGTTCAGCCCAGAGAAGAGGAGGTGAGGGGAGGCCTCGTGGCGGCCTGCGGCTTCCTCACGGGGGGAGCGGAGGGGCAGGCGCTGGTCTCTGCTCTCTGGGGACAGCGACAGGACCCGAGGGACCGGCACGGAGCTGCGACAGGGGAGGGTCAGGCTGGGTGTTAGGGAAAGGTTCTGCACCGAGAGGGCGGTCGGGCCCTGGCACAGGCTCCCCAGGGACGTGGTCACGGCACCGAGCCTGCCGGAGTTCAAGAAGCGCTTGGACAACGCTCTCAGACACAGGGTCTGATGTTTGGGTGGTCCTGTGTGGAGCCGGGAGTTGGACGCGATGGTCCTTGTGGGTCCCTTCCAGCTCGGGATATTCTGTGATTTAGTAAGCCCCCAGCCTATGACTTGTGTTGCATTCCCACTATATAATAAATACATACAGGATAGCAGGAAGGAGAGCAACCAAACCACCTGATAAGTTTCTAAGAAATCGCTGGAGATCAGCTGAGTAGAAAGAAGAAAAAAAAAAGAAATACGCTTTCACTCTACATGGAAAAACAGGGTTGGTTACGAACCCAGAACAACATGGAAGCAGTGGCAATAACTGCACGTCAGCAGTACTGTCACAGGCACCCACATTAAGTGCTTTCTCCACAACGTAGCCACTATCATGGTAGTTTAACATAAATACATCAACACAAGCCAGTGCAATGGTTTTCAAGCAGAACAGTTCTCACCAGCACTTCAGTGCCAGCTCCTCAGCAGCACGGGCGCTTCAGCTGCTGTTCACCTGCGCAGTTCGGCAGCGCCGCGTACACTAGTGCGTCTAACAAGGGTGACATGCTGCATTTCTAAATGCAGCCCCATTGAGTAAATATTTAGTTTACAAACAGTATATCACATCACCCAGTGTCATATGACCATGTAATAAAATAGCAGCAGTGTGCATACAAGAGCTTGGAATCAAAGTCAGCCAGGAAACCTGTAACAACTACTGTGGTTTTAATTTTGGCTTTATTTAATTCCCTGGGGCTCCCTCCTTCGTTGGTCAGGATTTAAGAGAGAACCTATGCATTTTCTTGAGGCAGAGGTAAGATGTAGAAAGGGAAAAGAAGAAAGGGCTACTGCCTTGGCTTCTGTGTTACATGCTTCTACTATGAATACATCAGTCGTGTGACAGAATCCTATCTTGGTGACTTCTGCTGTGCGGAAGAGTGAAAATCCAGTAATCCTCCGTGTCAGATTCTCAGGTAACACCCCTCATGGTTCCTGCATAGAAATCTTATTTGGTAACTCCACATGTCACATGTAAATACAACACATAAACTGGCTAGTCAGACATGCGCTGCCTTTTTACTGAGCATTAGAGATGTCAGGCCGGCAGAGGCCATGTGTCATCTCTTCTTAAGTACTCCAATATTCTCCTCGTCAGCCTCTCAGGAGTATGGTGCCTCTTTGCCTGTGTAAAACGCTGCTGTTAAATCAGATTGCTCCACGAACTCACCTTATTAATCCTTTAACCAGCTTCTCCTCCAATTGAGGAAAGCAAGTGTTGCTGCCATCTCCAAAGCTCTTTATATGTCCAGCCTTCCCCTGACATGGGTTGGCTCCCTGTGTTCCATCACTGATACCAATTTCTGTAACTCTTAAGTGAAAGTATTACCAAACACTCCTGAGATTCTTCCATGCAACCCTACATCCATGGTATGGCATTCTTGCATTGATCTTCAGGACCTTCTCTGTATCTAAAACTGCCCAGAAAGTCACTCCACTCTTCCATACAGCGAAACAACATACATTTTAGGTTATGAGATCCGCAGAGCAAGGACAATCTGCAATTGCTTAAAAAGCACCCTGCTCTCCGCACGATTGTGTCAGTCAGGTAAAGAATAGCAACTCACGTATCACTGAATCACTGCAGTCGGAAAGGACCTCAGGAAATGCCTAGTCCAACACCTCCACCTCAAGGCAGGGTCCACAGTGAACACTGACCGGCTTTCTAGGCTGTCGATATGTATGTGTATGGTAAGTATGTGTGTGCATATATGTGCATATATACGCACATATGTTTATTCTTTGTAAATCCAGGGGAATTTTACAATGGTGGGGAAGGATGAGTGTACACAAATTTGTATCATGTGTCTGCAACCATTCTGATGAAGAACTGACTCACCTCCATTGCTTATAGGTACTTCACTTTTCCAAGCCTCTAGCTTTCTTCTCCTGAATGATGTTCTCATGCTGGAAACCCAACCTAGACTTATTTGGATGGCAGGGCCTGCACCACCCCCGAGCTACAGAAGATTCTGCATTAGATACAGGGCAACAAGTGGTTTTTGTTCATACAAACTTCTTCCTAACATTACCAGTGGGGCTGTTTTTGAAAAGATCAGACAATCACATCATATTCAAACTGATTAAAAGGTTTTCCTTGAGCTAAATGAAGAGCTAGAGTGTTACTGCAGTGAACACAGGCAATAAAAAGTGCTAAAACAAACGCAGAATTTTCTCTGAGTGCATGCAAATGCAGTCTTGAATTCAATCTGAGACCACCCCACAACAGCTTAAGTAGGTTTAAATCCAGATTGCCAGGGTCCCACCTGCCCCAGCCATATGTTCCCACACCTTGCCTTGCACAAGATTTATTTCATCCATATTTTCAAAGTGCAATTTAGACTTAAAGAAACAGATACGCCCAGAAGTTGCCGTCTGTCTAAGCTAGGTGGGATGTATTAGCCTTACAGTATCTGTCCTCTTCCACTGCCTGCAGACCAGCATAAACCCATTCACAACAGGATGAGATGAATCCCTCCCTTAAGGACTTACCGGCAGTCACATGGGAAACCTCCAAGGGCCAGGATTTACCAGATCACTCCTTAACATTAGACTTAAGATGGTTTTCTTTACCACAACCTTACGGCTGTATGATTAATACAACTAAAGCACTCTGAGGAGTTTTATAAATGGTTAAAAAGCTAATGCAAACCAGAGGAAAACATTTATACCAGCAGACATTAACTGTTAATACACTGGACTGGAAGAATTAGCAGGCCAGTTAAGTCACGCTGTCACAACATATAGGTCACAGTCAAAAGGATTAAATGACAAGACTTACTTATGTTATATTCTCCTGTCATAAGTCTAATATATATGGAACAAGGTTACCCTGGAGATGAAGGGAGTCAATCTTCCACTGAATGCAAATTAAGAGTAAATATATGATGTCAACATACACTGCAAACCAGCCAGCACTCCGCAAACGAAGGCAAGCCCGATGACAGCTGAACAGCATCAGGGTTAAATCTAGGAACACAGAGAGGAGTTCACAGAAAACAAAGAGAAAAGCACTCCCAAAATAGCCTTGCAACTGTCACCACTAGCAATTGTCAGCACGGAGAGGTATGACCTTGCCATTGTTTCTCATGATCGCAGCTCTACTCTTAAGGGGGCATTTGTCAGCACCAGCACTACCAAAAATTCCACTTCCAAGTGATCCTGCACCTCCAGAAGCATGGACTCCATTTGCCAGTGACTTTGAAAAAAACAGAACAGTTCTCACTGTTGCTCCTGTAAAACCACGGAGTTTCTGTACCTCCCCTTCTCTCTTTTCAGCCCTGGCTTCAGAGTCCTTATAGCTAGAAAGTCCTGCACAGGCACTTCTGTACCAGGAACTTAGTTTTACAGTCTTCACGTTTAAGATCCTTACGCAAGTCTAATTCCAAAACAATTGTATTAGCACCAGCAGAAAGAGGTAGCATCAGTATAAAAAAAGAGCAGGGGGAAAGGGAGAGAAATGAGGGAAACAAAGGTATTATTCATTTTCTAGTCTGATTAATTAGCTATGTTGCTTCATTTATTTTTTTATTTTTTTAAACAACAGCTGAATCATACTTCTCATGCAAGCAGGAAAAGAGATATGGATTATGTCAGATTTTTCCACGGGGAAAAAAAAAAGAAAACAAAACCTAACAACGACTAGAAGCACTCAGCAGTATCCATGCCAGTCATCAAAAGAAGCTAACAACAAATCTCTTACAATGATTAGCACAACAAAAAAACAGTAGAGCACAAGGGAAAAGAGAGATACGTGCAAAGGCATAATTATTTCATGAATGTAGCATTTTCAAGATGAAATTGCAGCATGAAATGTCAGGTGGAGAATTGCTTTGAACAGAAGCCACGTTTTGAAACTCTCCACGCCTTCACATATGCACTGAGGACATAGACTTATTTAAGAGGAGGCAGATGTAAATATCTACTGCACTAGAGCATCGATGGCTTAGCTGAACATCTGTAAAATTCTTTATAATTATCAGGGAACTTCTGTTTTAGCTATGCAGCAATGTCATTGACAGTGAACGCTGAAACACCACGCTCGACTTCACCATTGGCTGGTCATTATCTGCTCTCCCGGAGGTAGCCCTGAGCATGCCAAAGCTCCCAGCTCTGCTGCCTTCTTTAGGAAACAGGAACCGTTGGTGTAAAGAAAAAGAAGGTCGGCTGGACACGTACACACTCCCTGCTTGATCTAGTCAAACACAGCTTTCTTCCCGGTTCGGTAACATCTGAATTGCTCTGCTTCTACACACTGCTAGGAGGATGGGCACAGGCACACAGGACTGCCTGTCGTCTTGCCCCTCATTTAACATTTCCAATCACATAGCATTTTGGCAAAACTAGCGAGGTCAGCAATGACCACAGACACAAGTATTTCACTACGCAAAGAGCCGCTGGGATCAACCCCTTATGCCAACTCCTCCAGCCTCATTATTTGTGCTTCCGTGCACCCAGCAACCTTCCCTTAATTCTCCCCTCATTCAAACCGGACCCAACACTGCAATTCTCCTCTTCCACCATCGTGCTTCTCCCCTGTAATCGATGACCTGGTTTGCCACCTCCGTTTACAGACCTGAGGACGTACCTCAGTCAGTGACAGGCCATGAGAGACTGACTTTCAAGCCCAATCAAGATCATCATTTTACTCCCTCCCTTTTCATCATCTTCATCCCCTTAATTCCAACATGATTTTAATACCCATTATTTCAACAGCAGTTGGAGGCTAATACTTTATACCATCTGAGAAGAGCTTGAAGTCAGTCCAGTACTTGATCAACTGCCAACGCTAAAAATAAAGTCTTTCTGTCACTAAAAAGCAGGGACTGCCAGTTTTCTAATGGCGTAGAGCAGCATTAGCATTTCAAGTCTCACCAGTTTAGTCATTCTGACCACTAAGCATGTCATTGCTCTCCCACTCAGCCAGTGCTCTCTGGCACTGGATCAAGACGTTATATATAAAATCCTGCCCTTAAATTAAGGAAATTTTAGTTCCTGACTGAAATAACTACATTTCATAATTAAAAAGCTCACAAGCATTTCACTCCTGTGTAGAAAACAGAAATTTAGCTGCTGTAGGTTTACTTAGCAAGAAAACATTCTGCTGGCAACCCCCTCGTCATCAGCCACCAGCTTCCAGATCCGGCGTGGCCTCCTGCAGCCCCGGGCTGACGCGGGCCCCACTGGGCTGCCACCGGAGGCTGCACAGCAGTGCGGTGAGGCCGATGCCAAACGAAGACCAACCTCGTCAATACTGGGAAAAGATCAGCTTTCGGGTCTGCGGGCAGCACCGCCCGACTCGCACCACACCAGCGGGAATGGACAGAGGGGCTGGGCTGCAGCAGGACAGGCTGCTCCTCGTGCTCCGGCCAACGCTCCGTGCGAAGGCTGGTGAAACGGCCTCTACTGTAAGAGTCAGCCTCTGGGCCTTCTCCTGCTCGCAGGCATAGGAGGGACAAGTCCCTGGTCACTTTGGGCTGTCTTTGGTTTCTCCCTAGTACGATTTTGCTGCAGGCTGCCAAAGCCAGCGCTGCCTGCGTCCTGCCCCATCTCACCCCTGGCCAGCAGACCCTCTCCCCACAGCAAAGGGCACTGATACCCATTTGATCGCCCACTGAGCGGACCCAGGAGCTAAACTGGCTCACAGTGGGACCAGGCAAGCACTTTATGAATAGGTATGAAAAGCCTAGAAGCAACTGCAAGTAGAAGGGCACGGCTGAGGTAGTCTTAAGCTGCAGCATAACCATTTACTTGGACATCTTGCTTATGTCAAGGCATACAGCTCACAGTGCATATGACCTGGGAAAAACACTTTTTTTCTTCTACAAGGAAAGCAAAAAAGTCACCCCAGGGCTAGTACTGCTTTCACAGAAATCCAGCTCTTCTTTACACACATCATAGCTCTCAGAGGGGAAGCACCATAAGCTCCTGAGAACACTGGGAAGTGCCCACGTAGGTACAGGCTAACATGAAGAAAACAGTGGCTATATGCAGGGACATTGAAACATGACTACAAATGCAAAGAAAGCAGCTTCCTTTTGTTGATTCATACTTTATTCAGAAGCAGAACACTACGCTCTTGGTGTTTGTGCACACTGTTATCTTGCAGTCACAGTAGTTTTTGTTTCAAGATCTGAATCTCACCTTTGTGGCCAGAAAAAAAAGTTGGTTTACAAAAAGAAAGATATACACTCAGTTAATCCATCTATTCATTCTCATTTCCCAACCCTGCAATGCCTGGGCAAAATTAACTTCTCTTCTTTTAAGTTATGGATTCAGATAGCCAAGCACTCCCCAGATACCCATCTCATGTGCTCCCAGGGGCTCAGCAAAAATCGTCACTGGACAGACACATAGGAGCTTGCTCAGTAAGTCACCAGTTCTGTGCAACTCGGAGCCTTCACACTCAAGTACACATGCAATTCTTCTCAGTTTTTCTGTTCTTCCTGCCCGTTACCTGAACAAGAGACTAGCACTTCTCGAGAACTCCCAATACTGGAAAAAGGTGGGTGCTCAATAAAGCTTTGAGAATCTGACTTAGATGAGTTTTCAAATGTCAACTATGCTTTCAGGAACAGTCTCTTTGAACTTGCCTTTATTCACAGAAAAATCAATTAATGCTATTAGGGCTGCTCAGTGCATCAGAAAGGTTTTTTTTTTTTTTAAAATCCTGTGAAAAACAAATTAAAGCAAATCTCAGCATGGCCATCAGCCACAAAATCATTCACTGATGGGCTGGCTTCTGAGCTTATTAACCTCAAGCTGCCAATAAAAGTCTAAACAGAGGTCAAGGACTGTGTTCTAGTGCTACCTACAGAATCACAGAATATCTTGAACTGGAAGGGACCCACAAGGATCATTGGGTCCAACTCCTGGCTCTGCATCGGACTACCTAAAAATTAAACCGTGGCTATGAGCATGATCCAAATGCTTCTTGAACTCCATCAGGCTTGGTGCTGTGACTACTTCCCTGGGGAGCCTATAAAAGAAAAAGAGAAGGTGGCAAATGAAGAAAACAACCTGCAGAATAAAGTCACTAAAGAGGGACAAAGAACTGTCATTCAAGCAGCACTTGCTAGACCCTTGCAGAGACACTTTCCCAGAGTAACTGAATGCTGTCAGCGTACCAAGGATGTTGCCACACACTGAACTCTTGTCAAAACATGACACCAGATCTCTTGCTAGTTTGAAAGATGGACAGAGCTAAGGTGTCAACTTTCCTCAGTGACATTAATGATGTTTTGAGTTTAATTAAGAACTGTGGTCTCTGTGATCAAAGAAACACAGACCTGATACAAGCTTTTACGTTTTCTGTATGAGAAACATACACCCAGTTACTTGCTCCAATGCCATACACATGCCCTGCATGGTTTAGATACCGACAGCCCCGTACAAACTCCTGAGTGCTCCGCCAGGACTTAAGTGTTACACAGCCCTGGTGAGCAGATGCCGAAAAAGGACGCAGACAGAGAAGGACAGAGCAATGAACCTACAGAGCAGCGGGAGGAGTGGTGGGGGAAAGCAAGCTCTCTACCTCTAGAACTATTTGCAAAAGCGGCAGCCAGGCAGAGCAAGTAGGCTGACAGGTAAACTACAGCAATTACTCATCCTTCAAGTAAAACAAAGCCAGGTGGAAGTCCAGCTAGAGGATGGCGATTTCCACCTTTATTGCAGCGCCAGCTGTGCAAGAGTCTGCCTTGCAGGTGGGTGGCACAGGCACGTGCACTGTGCTGGCAGCAGGCAATCCTCAGACAAAGTGCCACAATATGGATGGTAAACAGGAGAAATTCAGGAGAGGGCAAGGTTTGTTGACAAAGCTTAGCTGCCAGAGGCATGAAACAGTCTCACTTCCAAGTGGATCACCCCATTCCAGCTGAAGAGGAAAGAGAAGCAGTGAGCATCATGCAGGAGACTTTCAAAGGTATCACAAAGCAGCCCCATCTCTGTGCTAGCCATGAGAGAAGAGGAAGAGCATTGAGGTTGGGGGAACAACCCTGCAGATGGGCCTGCCCGCTGGGAACGGGACTGTACAGCCCTGAGACCATGGCTGCACCCCTGGGTGCAGGCTTGCTTCCCAGCTTGAAGTAAGAGGTAGGCCACAGGCAAGTGATTTCACAGTCAGGCACACAGACAGACAGGCTGGTGATAACCACTGACTGCGTGGCGGCTTGCCTGCTGAAGGCAAGACAGAGCCAGGAGAATATAAGAGATGGTCTAGAAACAAAATGGCTCATGTTAGAAAGCTGAACAAGTAGTACTTCCCGGGTAGTACTCCTGGAAATCAGGTCAGTGCTATGTGCAGGACCAGATAAACGGACAAGTGGGAAGCGCCTCACTGGATGGCTGGGACAGACAGGAGGACTCACTAGGAAGTAAGGAAACTCCTGGAACAGAGAAAGGGAGAGACCTGATCAATACCAAGAAGAACCAAGCTGCTGGTACTTCCATTAGGAGTTGGTATAATGCAGAATAACGAATGCATGGATAACTGATATTTTGGAAGAGAGACACCAAGGCTTTTTACAAACGGAAGTCATGACACAAACCCACTGCAGTGCTTCGAAGGGTGAGCGAGCATGAAGGCTGGGGAGATCTGGGTGATATAATCCACAGAGATTTCCAAAAGGCTTCCTACCAGGCCCTGCAGCAAGGCTCTTAAAGACACTAAGTTGCACAGATAAAAGGGAAGGTCCCTGCATGATTAGAAACATTTCCACAGTAGGGTGACCCTTAAGAATATGTAATAGATTTTCTTCCCAGCCATCTTTCCTGAGGTCTGTGCTGCTCAATATATTCAACAAAGGATTTGGAAGATGGGATGATCAGTGAGGTGATAAAGTTTGCTGATGAAACTATTCAAGAGAGTAAAGAAAAGGATGAACCAGCAGAAGAATCTTACAATACTGAGCAACTGCTGAGAAAATGGCAGATGAAATTCAATGCGGATAACTGTAGGGTGAATCACAGGCAAGAAATACACCTAATGTCATATAACAAAATGAAAGGCTCTGAGCTTATTGCTGCCATTCAGGAACAAGCTCTTCGGATTATAACAAACAGCTGTAGGAAAACATCAGCTCCAAGCTCAGAAAGCAAAGCAAATTCTAGAAATTATTTGGAATGGAACAGAAAATATCATTAGGCCTCTATATAAATACATGGTACTCTGTACATTTGGTACCACGAATGATTCCAGCCGCCCCCCCCACCCCCCCCAAATGCAACAGACATGAATGCAACATGAAATAGAAGCAGCATATCTAAAAAAGCCCCAACAAACTACCTTCCCCATTCTCCAAAAGCATTCCTTATGAATTTACGTGCCACTACAAATATGATTTATACTACTTGCAGGGCACTAGAGAAACAAACAATGCTTTGGGAGAAAGCCTGGCTAAAGAAGAATTCAGAAATGTAAGAAGAGGACAAGCTGTAAGAGGTCTGGAGAAAACAGGACACTCGCTCTGCATCCGCTCAGCACGCAGGTGTAACCAGCTGTGACTTGGGCTCTGTAGGACGGCACAGGATTCAGCAGACTGCAAAACCCTCAGCCTGGGTAAACACTCCTGCCCGCACTGTTGAGACTGTTTAAGGCCTGGTCCTGCACTATCCTTACAACGAAACCTGGGGGCAGAGATCACATTGTAGTGGTGTGGGATGAAACCAAACTGCAGAAGGCAGAGAGCTCCCGGGACCAGAATCCAGATTCAAAGCATTCCTGAGAAGTGTTCTTACAGCAAAACAAAGCTGGGAGGTTCCTACATTTAGGTGGGAGACACCTAGCACTGTAAGGCGAAACAGGGACAAAAAGAACACAGCATTAGAGTGGAACACTGCCCATCACCGACTCCATTCAAGACAGGCTGGGCTGAAAGCAGCACAGCCACCGTGCCTCCGTGGGACAAGCCATGTTCATGGAGCGTAACGTGGCAGCTACAGCCCTCCTCCCGCCGGCTCTGGGCCGCCACGGCCAATGCACAGCACCATGTCAGCTCAGGTGCTTGCTTAAGGTCTTAACTTATCCTTTCAAAGGAACATTTACTACATACATTGTCACAGAATCAGTGATCTATACCATTACTTTAATTTTGCTCTCTCATCCCCTCACCTCCCACTGGATAATTAAGGCTTGGCTGAATGACTCAGTGGGGTGTTGCTGCAGAAGAAAGCAAATCTCATTCCGGAATACATTAAAGACAACTAGAGCTATGAGGCCCTGAAGAAAATTATTCCAGGGCTGGAGACCTCCACTTAAATATAACATTCAGTTTGAAAGCAACACACTTGGACACTGAGAAATCCAGAGGAGAACAACGAGGCTCACTACAAGTTTAGAAGACATTGGCTAGTTGGAAAGACTAAATAAAACTACCTTTACTGCAAAACAAAAAAAAAAAATTGAGAACAGAGAGTCTTCCAGTAGTGGGAGGATTGCTGTGAAAGGGAAAGCAAAGGCTCCTTCTCCATAGTCCCAGAGCAAAACAAAGAATTCAGTTTCATTTGCAGAAAAGTGGAATTCAGTCAAACACCGAGTAACACTTCCTAACTGCCCAGCTCGCCTGGCGCTGGAGCAGGCTTCCAGGGGAGATGCAGATGTGCACTTCTTGAAGATGTTTAAAAATGGATCAGTTAAGTATCTTTTGAAAATAGCTCTGATAAACCTGATTGTGCCCTGGTGCAGAGGACTGGGCCAGAAGGTCTTTTGCGATCTCTTCCAGCCACTCTTCGGTAACTCTCCAACTGCAACAGACCACCTTCACCATCAGGACAGCACAGAAGACAGGAGGTCCAAGAAAGAGCAAACGACAAAAAGCCAAAGATGATGTAGAGGAAGAGGAGCAGCTTTCAGCATCGTGCAACAGACCAAGAACTATGACAGCATCACTCAAAGAACTGAGAAAACAGCTTGGATAGGCTGCAGAAGGACAGAGAGGTTAGAGAAACTGACACCAGATCATGGCAACAAAAACAACGAAAGAGTTTCGTCAACAGGTAGCCCCAAACCTCCAAGACTGTGGGGGTTTCACCATCACGTAACGGTGTCTTGTAAAAGATAACCCTTGCATCAAGTTACAGTAAAGTGTCTCGTTTTCCCTAATGCAGCAGTTCTTGGTTTGGATGGGGCTTGAATTTTTAAGTCACTAGCACAATTTGCAGGAAGCTGGGTATAATGTCAGCACATGGATTCACTACCAATGACTACAATCAATTCTTTGTTCCTTCTTCACTTTCTGCAATGCTGAGTAGTTTTCCTAAGTATTAACAGCACCTAAACTAAAAGGAAAAGAATGGATTTTGTGTACTGACGGAGTCGTATACTGAAGACAAGCCAATACTTGAAATAGCTTTAAGACAATATTTGGCCATAAGCATAGGGCTCTTTCTATAGCCACTATTAATAAGGGATCAAAAATAACTCATGCAATATGCTCTGAAGTTTAAACCTTGGCTCTGCTGGCACACAGGTTGGCACGGTCCTGAAGTCTCTCATCGAGAGACAGACGAATTTACCACTTATCTTTTTCAGCGTGAGGGAATGCTTGTTCAGAATAACTCTAGTGATACCAATTTAAAAGACAAACCATTTAGAGCTGCGAAGGTCAAATTCTGTTCGCCAGTCATCCAAGAAAGAAAAGAAAAGCTAGTACAAACTGCAAGGCCAAAATACATCCTTTGCAAGAATACTTAGATGCTGTGTTCAGTCAGATACATTAGTTCAGGCTACAGTAAGCCAGTAATAGAGAAAAGGCCCCAAAAATCATGGATTACCAAGGTGATATCCCATACCCATTCATCTTTCTAGCTTAAAGGACACTAAGAAACAATCTCTGTGCTGTTGCAGCAAGTTACCCAAAAATTCAATAAAATGCCTTTTAAATACAAAGCATAACTGCCCACCATTTGTGTGATATTATATTATTGGGCTTTAAAAAAATCACTGGGTTTTAATTTTAAAACGATTGCTTTAATATTTGAGAAGGTATTTGGCCATATTCTGTCCTATCTGTAAAAAATAATGCCTTTTAAATTATTCTTTATATCATGCACAGAATCTTCCTGCCTAGATTGCCATCCTAGAGTCTGGCAATCTGCAGCTTAATGCTTTCCTGAGTCAGAATTTATAGCAATTTAGAACTTTTTTTTTCCCCAAGCAGTTAGTCTGAACTTATCTAAGCTTTCGGTATCAAGTATGTCCAACAGCAAGAAGTTACACAGTTTAATTTTGTGTTGGATGAAAAAATACGTTTCAAAGTTCTGATGTGCTTTAATTTTTTCCTTGTGATAAAATACAAACAATCCTAATCACATCTTATATACCACTTTGGACACTTCTATCATATCCATACTTGTGTCTTTCCATCACTCAAAGAATTACAGTTTTGACCTTTCCCTGTAAAGAAATCACTCCATGACTTTGATCCTTTCGCTGTTATTCCCTACATCTTTTCTACTGATTACTTTTTTTTCTTTTTTTCTTGAGATGACAAAGGGGACTGCACATAGTAATCTACAGATGTGCACGACATGAATTTATGAGACTTCTTTTTCTAGTAATTTCTGTTTGCTTTTTTGCCCACTGCAGAACACTGAAGTACTTCCACGCTATCACATTAAATTCCCCAAACACCTTTTTCAGTTTGTAACAACTGGATTAGAATCCACTGTTTCCCCACAAACATTACTTCCCATTTATTGATCAAATTTTGCCAGCCATTTAGCAACAAATTAATTAGCCAGTATTGTGAAGCCCTTTCCTGCCGTCTTTCATTATTATCCTGAATATGCAGCACCATCAACAGTTACCTCACTCTTTATTCCCTTTTCCATCTCATTTACGTGTGCAGAGCGGCACAGGCTCTGGGGGAGATGTGCAGGATAACTTCCCTTCCTCCTGCAAGGAGATCTTTCATTCCTCGCTTTCATTTTGTATCCTTTAGACAGTAATTAACCAATGAGAAGATCTCTTCCGTGTTATTTCACGACACTTTTGTTTCTTAGGGCTTTCATACAGGGACTTTGTCAAAAGCCTTTTGGAAATCCACATGTACTACCTCAACCAGATTTTTCCTCTCCACATGCTTGCTGACTCCTTTGGGAAATTCCTTCAGGTTTACCACTTCCCAGGTTCTTCTTGGTGCCTTTTTTTGGAAACTATCATCACATGGAGAGCTGTCACTGCCCACCATGGGCATGGGAACCATCCTTCTGCTGCAGGGATGGTCCTCTGGTACTGTGGCTTGCTTTAAAGCCACACGTTACATACAAGTGCTAGTGGTTTAGTGACTTTATGCGAGCTCCTCCTGAACAAATCACCTGCTGCTGAAGAGCTGATACTTTCCATCATTCGCCTGAGGAGTTCTGGAGCCTCTTCTGTCAACACTGCAGCTTGGTAAAACTCAGAAAGCTGAATGATATATATATATATTTTTAAAGCATCTTTGTACAGGAAATACTGGAGGCATGCAGACACATTTATCGCAGAGATGCAATACAAAGCTATCCAGCGCACAATGGCCAATCTGGGACAGATTTGTCATTTGAAACTATTTAGTTGAGCTGCATCTGAGACTCAGGTTCTCCCAAGTGCTCCCCAGGAAAAAAAAAGATACTGTGTGCTCCCTGAATACAGCATATATCTATTAGCCACTTATTGTACAGAGGAGAAAGTATACAGGCCACCTCATGTAAAAGATGGTATTTCACAAGGAACAACATACACTCTTTCAATTCTGAAATAATTAGGATGAAAATTCTCCTAAATCATCAACTCTCCCTTTCCATTACTGAAAGTCCCCCTCTTCCATAGATATAAGAAGCAGAATTTGCATAAGTTGTATTGTTTGCAGCAAATACACTCACCCTCGTGCACACACCTCTCTAAATATATTCCATCTTCCAGTCCCACATCTAAAAGGCGAGAGAGAGGAATATGGGCGAACAGGGAAGGGATGAGAACTCTAGGAGGAGGTGCACATAATCTTACTTGAAGGTTGGAAGGCACACATGAAGAGCCTTTGCATAGAATTGCAATGGCCTAACACCCAGGATTTAAGATACAGCTCATCGTGCACTGGGGATGGTACTCGGAGGAAAAGTACAGGGTCGAAGGAGCTGCAGGGTCCAGAAGGGGCATGGGCTGCAGAGCACCCACAGCTTGAATCTGCAAAGTGGGTAGAAAGGGCCAAGAACAGTGGGACAGTGCTACAGCGAGGGATGGCCACGAGCCATGGACTCGGTGCAATTGTGCAGTTGTGTTGTTCCGCTGCCTTCTGGAAGGCATGAGGATTTGACCTTTTTCTCCTGGAATTAGTCACTTCACTGCAGCTGATTCCCCATTTCTTCTTCTACTGCATTTCAACAGTTAATTAGCCTGAGAGTAGCTAAGCGATAGCGAGCCTGGGAGACAAAGAGCAGCAGGCAGGCAAGCAACAAAGGGACTGGAGACAAGTTCAGTGGCTCTAGGGAAGTCAGAGCTCCTGGAGTGCTCCCTCGTTCAGAAAGCAGCCAGCCGCCCGGCGCACCACGCACCCAGGGCACGCAGGCAGCATGTGTGGAACTGCCCAAGAGCAGCAAACAAAACAAAGAGGAGCCAGATCCCACCCGGGACTACTGAGAGGAATACAGAACAAGAAGCTGTCAAGCAGTGCCATTTTCCTCACTGGTTCCTTCTCTTCCTAGAAGCTGCCAAAACTCGCTCTCCCCTCACCCCCCGCGTGCAGAAAGGCTGGTTTCAAACCGCGGGAGCAACGTAGTCCTACTACCAGCCAGGTTTCCTCACCTGTTGGCAGGAGCAGGGCTTTGCCTGCACACTTAAGGTTACTTCTTAAACCCAGCTCCCCAGGGTAGCAAATCCGGCTCCTGGGCACAGGCTGGGCACATGGGGCCGTCCTTCCTGCCCAACCCCGCAGGCGCCTGCGGGTGCCCAGGTTACGCAGAGCTGCTCCCCAGGACACGCTTACTGCACCAACACACGCTCAGCCCCGCTGGCTTACAGCGGCTTGCTCTTGCAGTTGATTTACAGGGAATGAGCGGCCGTCACTCACGGGCTGCTTGCGACAGCTACAGCTACTCACCCGCTCCAGAGGCAAATCCGCGCCCCGGAGCTTCCTGCACCCCTTGCCATACCCAGACAGCACTGAGCACCAGGCAGTGCTAGACATGCGGCAGTGCTGCTGATTAAATTGGTAGTTGGGCTGAGAGCAAGAGGACTCCACTAAGGGGGACTCAAGCCAAAGAAGAGAGTTCAGCTTGCTTTACAGCATTTCCTGTAACATCAGCCATTCTGCACATACAAGCAGCAAGAAGCACACTCCAGCAACTGAAAGACAATTGCTAAGCACATTAATAAATTTCAGGCAGTCAAGATAAGAGAAGACAACACCGCTAGCCTTAACAGCCACTGATGTCTGTCCTGCAAGAAGGTTAAACAGCATTTACCAAACGGTAGTAAGAAACAATCATCTCCACTGGGAGATATTACCTGGCAGTAGTACTTATTGCATGTCTACTCCTGAAGAGGTCAAAACATGCCTTAAAACTGAACTGGCACTGACAGCTAAACATCTTTGAATCAGTTCATTAAATCACTGTACAAGTTTGCAACTAAGAGTAGGGAAGGCATTGCAGGAGTGAGAGAACAGCAATTGCTCACTAGCTGTGTTCCTGCAAGACTGAACTCAGAAGAAGTTAGGAGACAAGTCAACTAGAAAGAACCACTTCCATTTCCCTCCTGGCAGAGGACCTCCCCCTCAAAACGGAGGCTTTTTTTTTTTTTTAACAAAAAAATATCAGGCAGATAAGGAAAGCAGGAAAATACCCTAGAAATGTTTGGCTTGCTGTGTGCACAGGTGTCTGACAGCCACTGCAAAGAGCTACAGGCAAGTAAGCCTGACGTTTCATGCAGTGCACATTACCATGGAAGCGCTGCAGCTGAGCAGTCTGGTAAGACAAGGAGGTTCATACTAGAACGAACAGACTAAGGAAAGTCCCCAGGAAGAGCAGACAGGTCCTCCTGGCTGCATGGTGCTACATCAGAGCCACAACCAGAGAACGAAGGAGAAGGAATGGTCATTGATCATGTCCAAGACCTGGCTGGGTGCATCCACGGCTGAGGAGGGAGCTGGCTGATGTCACTGCAAAGTCACTGTCATCTTTCAAAGGTCTTGGTGGTAAAGGGAGGTTCCTGATGTCATGCAAACACCACCCATCATATAACCTGTCAGCTCCGCCTTAATCCCTGGAAAGGCCATGTAGTAAGTCCTCCTAGAAGGTATTTCCAGCCACATGCAGGAGAAGGTGGTGGATGGGAACAGTCAGCACGGATTTATCAGGAGTAAATCATGCCTAACTTGATCACTCTCCACAACAACATGCTTGCTGGGTGGATGATGGGAGAATGAGCATGGTGCACCTTTGACACAGTCTCTGACGATATTCTTAATGGGCAGATCAGCGAGATCTGGACAACAGAAGCAGATAAGGCGATGGAAAACAGTCTAGAGTATCAGGCTCAAAAAGTGACCAGCTGTACAAAGTCCAGCTGGTTACCAGTGGCATCCCTCAGGGTTGATACTGCGGCCAATACTACTGAACGTCTCGTCTTTATTAACAAACTTTATTAACGTCAGTCATGGGACAGAGTACACTCACATTTGCAGATTATATCAAACAAGTTGGCGTGGGCGTTGTGCTGGAGGGCAGGGGCTCCTACTCAGGAGCAGGCTGGAGAAGTGGCCTGACAGAAAGCTTGTGAGGCTCAACCACGGCAAACACAAAGTCCTGCCCCAGGACAGAAGAACTCTCAGTGACAGACTGGAGCAACTCTGCAGAAAGAGACCTGCCAAGTTCTCAGGGATGCAGAGGACAGATGAGTGGCAGTCAAGATAATTGTTTTTATAGACTATCAATATAACCATCTGGAAGAGATTCTGACACACAATAGTGACTTTCTGCTTCTCAAACATCATTGAAACAATAACTACGAACACAACTTCTACCTTTCAAAGTTTGTGCATGCTGAGCAAATTCCCCTAAAAGCTAATGTCACTGATGAGACTATCAGCAGGTAGCCAGCTGAGCTGGCTTGGAGCATGGTGTAGTTCAATCTGCTTCCAGAGAACGCAGTGAAGAAGCATAAAGCAAGACAAGAACTGAAAGCACACATCAAGTGATAAAACTAGCTTTAAAGGTTTAACCTACGTACCACTTTCTTTGGAAGAAAGTCAGCAGCACTTTCTCACCTTCCCTAGATAGAGCTATTTAAGTTCAGTATTCACGATTCTGATTGAGATGCTTGCTGCAGGCTGCTTAAAAACGACCTCCTATCAAAAAGGACGATGATGTGCTAATAGGCTAGAACGTAGCATTCTGCCTGTGCTGTCAAACTGCTTTGAAAGCATCTTTGCCGGTATAATCATTTTTGGTAACTGAAATTGTTGTACTAACGCAACATGTAGAGCATACCAACAGTACAAACATCATTTGTAAAGTTCATCTAAAGACTCAAGCAAGGGCTTGCAGTTTTCTAGCACAGGAACTTTTGCTAGCATGATCACATCACTTTAAAAAAATATAAATAAAGTCAGATACTCTAGTATTTGTAGGACTGTCACAGGTGCAGTAAAACTCAGGCTCAGGATATGTATGTCTTCCTGGACAAGCATAGGCTGTGCTGGTGCAACCTGTTAGCTCAGATCTAGTTGTCATCCCCAAAAGAAACTGTCCACACTTGAGAACACATCATCTTGCTTACAAAAACCAGAGAGCAAAGAGGATAGCAACATGGTCTTTTAGATAAAAGTTTAGAACATTTTGTCCTTCAAAACCTCAAAAGTATTTGAGGAAGATAAGTATTCTGATGATTTGTTGGCAGCAGCAGGATCTCACTGTTCATGGTACGACTCAGAGCACTGCCTTAGCTATACCAAAACAATTAAAGCCAGCCCCATTATTCACAGCCTGCTGGGTCAGAGTTCACCTTCCCCAGCAATTTTCCAGGGGAGAAATCCCTATTAACATGTCTTGCACCAAGTATCAGGTCATCACTCAAGACCCGTAATTAATAATAGTATTGGGTAAAGCTGATATTCATATGAATTCAGCTCCTGGAAGAAGAGAAACGCTGCTTCATATTTTGACTGCAAAACGAACAGCCGCAGCAGTACTTTGGGATGCAGCCACTCAAGCGAAAAAACAGCTCGGTTAATTCGGCGCAGCTCCGTGTGCGGGCCCTATCAGCCTCAAGCTGCTTTATGTCCATTTGGGTTGCGGTGTTATATTTACAAGGCCAAACTAAACAGACATAAGCCAGGTTAGGCCAGCAGAGCCCACACACACAGTGGCATCAGTTCACTAAATCACTGCTAGAGCCGCTGCATCTTGCTAAACCAGTGGTTGTGTTTAGACAAGGCCTCGTACTACAAGTTGTTGCTATCGCATGATTTCAGATGTAAAAAAAGCATAAAGCTTTGTAGCAAAACAGCATTAACTGTCTAAGACAGCAAGGAATGACAAATTATAAATAGGAGGTGGCTTCAGACAGATTCCAGAAATGGATGGTGAGCAATCACTGTGGCAAATCAATGCTCCAGCTCAGAGTATCAGAGAGGGGCCAGGTTTAGTTTTACCCTGAAAAGGCAGTGACACATAAAAGGCTAATGGCAGGTGGTCGTTCTGCATTCTGTACATTTCCCAAAGATTTATGAGCAAGGCTGAATGCTGGAAAAGCAATGCTGAAATTGCTCGTGTCCCTCTGCAAGGTCAGCTTATTGTATTATGGAAACACTTCTAGCGAGACTCTTACAAGTTAAGACTGTTCTATTTTCTTCAGCTACAAGAAACAAGCTACTAAAAAAACAACATACCAAAAAAATTTCACACCATTTATTCTTAAGGAGTGATTTTTTTTTCCCTCCAGTTATTCTAGATGAACAAAGGCTGTATTTGAGCTGAGAGCTTAAAGCTGGAAGGAGACTGATCTTTCAAAAAATGTTTAACGTGAAAATATTTAACAAGAGTGTACTTATGTGTATTTTCTAAAATACTGTTCATTTGTAACTACTGTACACTGTAATTATCATGGATGAATGCTGTCATGAGAAGCTGCGTAGGTGTCTGAATCCAGACTTTTGATGTTCATAATTTTCAACAGCTTGATAGGAAAACAGAGGCCTGACTCCCGGGATTCAGTTGTCAGCAGCATGGGATATCATCCGCACCACCCTGGGAATCTAGAAATGCAACTTTCCTACGACAAACATTTTAAGAATTAATTATTTCAGAATGGTCCCATGCCACAGCATCCAAAGAGGCCTGTTCCACCATAGTAAGAGATGCATCTTGAGAGAGAAGGGAAGAAATCAGATTTGGCACCTGTAAACTCTGCGGGTAGGAGCTCCATCACACTGCCGCGCTCCAAAAAGCTCAGCCAGTGCCGGCACACCACATTGCCCTCCATGTTCAAGAAGTTGACAAAAGCTTGAAAACGTTTCTCTATCCAGGCTACGGACTATAAGCGCCATAAAGCTGTCCTTAAATCCATTCATGCTGAAGCGAGCCCCATAAAAATAGGTGCCTAAATCCCCACCAAAACATTCCCTCTAAATTCTTATAAACTGAAATGCTCCCAACCAGGCATATCGAACATCTCCTCCGAGCTGCACCTTTCAGCCCTGTGCAGATCAGTTTGCTGCAGCCCAATAAAGGAGATTGTAGGGACAGCTGTTGCACCTCCCTTCAGGACAGCTGAAAATAAACTGCAGACTCAGATCCCAGGATTTATACTGGGCACCTCCACCGAGCTAGGGCCATACCATTATCACTAGGTCAAACAGTTCACTCATTATGGAGAGCTTGCGACCGGGGCGCGGAGGACACTATTCCCCTTGAAAGGGTCTGGGTTTCTCTTTAGCCTATTTTCCATCCCAGCCCTGTGCAGAAACACAATTTTTTAAAAAGCAGAGCAGGTATTTCAGAGTATTTAATGCTCCCCCTGCCCTCATTTGTATTCAAGAGTTTGAAAGAAAAAAACCCTCAATTTATACAACAACTTACACAGTATTCCCTTCTCCCAACCTTCTTAAAAAGATCGCTCTAATATACACAGCCTGACATGTCTTTTTGACTTACAGTATATAATAGTCCTCATTTGAGAGCCAGCATACCGACCCAAAGTCTTATACTTCAATATTAGCCAGTTATTATCTCAGTATATTACAACACACAGCAGTTCAGATGTCTCACAAGGCCCCATACTACCTAATCTGAATTCTAAGTCTCTAAAACTGTTTGTAATAGAAACAGCTCCCAGCCCCTAACATTCACCATTAAAATATACAAGAGGCATTATAAATCGCTGTGATAATGCCGGGATGCTGGTAGTTTCACCTAGGTTACAGCTGAGAGAGTTCTGCACATAAACATTGCCCTTAACATGTCAGTGGGTTTCAACCACGCTAACGTGAGCTGCAAGACACCGGTCTGGAACAGCAGACCGTTCCAGGCACTGCATTCATTGCTCATTCCTGTGTTTTTTGCTGAGCCAGCTTTCAATCTTATCAAACAATGTTGATTCAGACAAGTATGCAGCGTTAATGACTTGTCTCCATCGCTAACGTAGGCTCAAGAATTTAATTTGTACAAGTCAGAAAGCTTTTGGTAGATATTAAGTACAACAAGCGTTCCCTGGAATACCTTTGCTTCCCAAACGGGACCGGAGCTCTGGACTGCCCAGCAGCACTGCCGCAGAGACGAGAACTTTTCCACAGGACAGCACTAAGGGACCAGGGCCATCCCTTCTAGTTGCTGCCATAAAGGAAACTAGCTGAAAATTCTGTCAGACCACTTGCTCACTGCTTATGGGGAGCAACAGAGCTTGACTCATCTCATCACTAGACAGGATAAACGGAGTCTGAGGAAGGAAACAATGAAGATGCACATTTCCCATCACAAATATCCATCTGCTTACTAAAACAGAGTAAGTTTCCCCGCAGCATCCAGCAGCTGAGTGACTGCTGTGGTTGGCTTCAGCTTCCAGAAGCCTAACTAATCAGCTGAGAAACTGCCCCTAAACAAAACAAAGGAAGACTTCCTCTGAGTGCTGCAGCGAGCAGCAATCCTCCAAGCCTCCAACTCCTTTCACTTCAAGGTTAGTTTGTTTAGTCTAGAGTTAATTTTGCCCACTTAGGAGATTGTTTTGAAATAGAGATGCAAGGGACAGACAATTGAACTAACCCACAGGGACAAAACATCAAGCCAAAAGAGGGACTGCGTAAGCCAAAAGCAAGAAAATAAAAGCATTAGGTTGGTAAAACAGCACTTCAGATTTTAACTAGCTTTGTCTAATACGTTCCTGTTGTCTGTTAGCTAGCGTCCAAGCTCTCTCACTTTAGTCAGAGAACATACTGTTGTACGCCCATTTATAAGTGAAGCCTAAACAAAAGTATTACAGTTACCCTATTGATAAACCCTATTTTTGACAGTGTCAAATTTCAGTTTGATGAGTGACATTAAACACAGTACACACAGTTTGCAACTTCTGTTTTCACCGACAGAAGCATATCTTTGGAAAGAAACTTCACAGAGCGTGGTGGAAAAGGTCTGACTGTCCCTAGATAACCTTCTCTTCTCAGGATTAATGTATTTTTAGACAATGCAGCCACCCAGTCTTAAAAACATAGCCTGATGTATGGCACTATCAGCCCCAATTAAAAGATCAGAAGCTAAACTACCTCAAAGAACAGCCGCGATGCCCCAAACACATGCGCGTACAATAACTGAACGCTTCATTCACGAGTTTTCACGTCATTGTATGTTGTGCAGTAATATCCTCACACTTCAAGACACAAGCTAGCTTTTACCTTTGGGTGACTAAGAAACTTCTCCCAGAAGCTGTTCCCGTGCGAGTACTCTCTGTGAGGAGCCACTGCCCTTCTGGTAACAACTGTTGGATCTATCTCGGTTATCCTGTAAAACAAACCCACGCTGCTTCAGCCACTGCTGCAGTTCCAACAGATGAACGAGCAAACCTTTGCTCCACACTCTCTAGCATGAGCTGTCCTAGCTAGAAAAAACACAACCCCACAATCCACGCATGAACTCTCTCTTCCTTCTCCTCAGTCTCCTGGATTTTGTTCCAGTTTTAGCACCTCAGTGATTCTTACAGTGTTCTCCTGACTGCGGTGATTGTGCAGAGTGGTCTTTAACACATCACGCCCTCAGGTGTGTTTTTGGACAGTCCAAAAATTGTGTTGCCTTCCGCTTTCCTAGGACTGCGCCCCATGTTTGAAAGTAAATAAAGGGTCAAATATGCCGAACAGCAATCAAAAGTCGACCGGCTTTGGTTTGACGTGGATGCTGCTTTATAAAGCTCTGAGGAACAACTAGACATGCCTACAGTTTTACAGCTCTGACTCAGAAACAGGAGTAACTTAATCTGGGACTGCCAGAGAGGTTGCAGTCTCAGTTATCCAAGTCAGAATCACTGTGCAAAGTACCTGACTTTTCATGAAGCAGCTTCTGAATTACCACTGTTGCCCAGCACCTGAAAATAAATCAAAAAGCAAGTGCCAAGCTACTTCAAGAGTATTGCAAATGACAGACTCAGGAGTTGTTTCATGAGCAATTCAGTTCCCCACGGAACAGGCAAGAGGGAAACAGCTGGTAAATCATCAAAGGGCAGACAAAGGATAAACAAATCTTCTCTGTTGTCATCATTTCTGAAAGAGTCCTTACAGACAGAAGAGTATTGCCTACTACATGTGGAGATGCCTTCCCAGCTAGAAGCTTCGTAATTTTTTTCACCTTAAGATTCAATTTTCAAGTTTAGTCTTCAGTTCCATCTGCCATTCAAGAGGAAGAAAGCATTACATGACTGCTTCCTACCATTTACAAACATTAAAGTTCAACGACAAGCAATATTTTGTTTCACCTGCTGATGGTGGTTTGCTTGACGATTTATTTCTAAATGTTCACTCACATCCAGCTAGTATCTCTCCTTCCATTCTGCGTTAAATAGAAAACCATTGCCAAAAATACACTATATTCAATAAATTTAGTTAATAATTGATAATACAGGATTGATGTTAATCCAGAAGTCACTGAGGTAAAGATGCAAGTATAACTGAAGCCACAATACAGCTAACAGACACTGACGCTGGCCTTTGGTCTAGGTTTACGCTGTACTTGATGCTTCCAAAGAGGATGATGACAAGCTGGAGGCTTGGGAACACTTGTAATTTAAAAGGTTATTTTCAAAATACAGCTTCATACCTACAAATAGCAAAGATAGTTTCTCACCTAGCAAGGAAGTACACAATTGTTCTTAGTCACAGTGGCCCAGATATAGAGAAAGTGTAATTCGCCTTTGCTGAAAGCCACATAACATTCGGGGCCACTGTGCACTTCAAACAAACTAACCCAATTTGTAAGGCTGGTCTTATGTTTTGTAGAAGCAGATGCTGAGTCTGACAAATTAAGTCAATTGACTTAGTTAAGCCCTCCATAACCTAAAAAGACATGCGCTTGCAGAGAGCAAGTCTCACTAAGTTCTTTTACCAAAGACAAAAAAGTTACCCACTCTTTCCTTCAACTAAACAAACTCCTTCCAATACGTAGAATCTCTTTCCTCACTGTGGGACCCATTTGGTTTTTACCAATGTTAAACAACAGTAGATGGTCACTACCAGCTGCCCCATATCTCATAATGTAATGTTTCTAATACTAAGAGAAGATATTACAAAAAAAAAAAATCCTCATACGCACTACATTCATTTAGTTTGTCAAGCAACACTCTAGGGAGTCAAATTAACCGGACTTCAGCTGATGCTTTTCCATACCCAGTACCATTGCCCATATAATATGGGAACAAAAAATATTTTGGACACGTTCACGGACAAGAAACTGATAACAACCTCTCCAACCATGGTAATAAACATTTTTCATCTGGTACAGATTTATAGAATCAAGATACACACATATAAAACCTCTAACAAATCAGTGTTTGTTCCATTTGGGTGTGCAAGAACCTCTCCTTCAGCCATGCATTACTTTGGTATTGTCTGAGATACAACGGTGAGAAAATGTTAATGGGACACTGGAACAAAGCTTTTATTAAATTGAAAGGAAAGTCAACTTCCCTTCCTGTAAAACTTCAGAAGAAACAATTCAAGCAAGAGACTGGCTTGTAGAGTTCGCATCTGCTCAACTACTCACTCATCTACAAGCTTTTCAAAGTACCAGGGCCTAGGTGCTACCGTTCAATGCGTTATCGGATACTTCGTTAGCTCCTCAGACACAAGTCTTTCCATATACAGAATTATATTTGTGGGCTGTCTGGTGATTATGGCTTGCCATATACTCAAGAAGTTTGACCTTGCAGAAGTCATTATCCATTGATCAACGTCTGATGAATCCAATGTACTTCACGACACACTTTTGGCCAAGCGTCCCATTACGTGCATCAGCAAGATACGCTGACACTTCTGAAAAGATCAGCAGCAGCCTTGGCTGGAAAAGTCTCATGAAGTCATCCGAACTCTGCCGTGCTTCCACCAGCCTTAGACTCCGTCCTCTTCCTTGGCAAAACACTTTCAATAACCAGCTCTTACTAATGTTTGTATGTTTACTTAATTACATGACAATAAATGCATACGTGCTATACTGGAGAATGGATTGTAAGCTCCTATGCTGTTTGCTTCATAATTTATTTTCAGAGCTCTGATAGAAAACGAATAAATCTCTCTGCCCCTGCTTCACTGACAGCCACGAGCAGATGAGCTTGTGAACCAAGCTTTTAAATGTTCCAAATATTTCAGTTTAATAGTACCAGCCAAGCAGAAAAGAAAACCTAATCAACTCAATTACTGCTATTTACGCTACTAAAGCATTAGTCTCTACAAAGGCATTATTTCCAGATGTTACTCCTGGACTGCGCTTCTTTCCCTGTCCCGTCACTACACTATGCGCTTAATCTACGAGATCTTGAGCTAAGAAAATCTTCTTCCTGAGGCTGGCCCCGATTCAAATTGGGTTCATTTCACTGACCATATGCAACAATCTGGGAAGCTGATTTCACAAGCCCTGCTAAACTCTGAATCAGTCATAGATATCAATAGGTTTCCCAGTCCTAAAGGGTAGCAGTATCATATGCGTCCTTACATTCCTGTTAATTTACACAACGGCAGCAAAAGCTATGCACAAAACACAGCACATGTTTCTAGACAGGCAAGATTCCTCATTCTGAGGCTAACTTCTGAGATTGCTTTTGCATGATCTTTAGCACGTTTGGACGCATATTAATAGAATCTACGTTGGTTATCTTGGATGCAGGCGCTTTCTGGTCTCTGCAGAGGTTGCCAGCCAAGAGCAGTTCGGGGAGTTTCAAGGCAACTCCGATATAACACAAACGCAGAGGCCAACGAGCCGCTCCTGACCTTGCGGGAACTGCTCCCCTGGCAGACGTTCCGGACACTGCTATTTCAGCCCACCCCAAGCACCGAAGTTTCCTAAAAAACAATAAAGCGGCCACCTCGCTTCCTGCCGCGCTGACGGCTCTGACAGCCCAGTGCTTTATTTTGCTAATTAAGCTACTTAATATCTCCGGGAGAACCCGGTGCATCAAGCCGCTCGACTGGAAGCCTCCGCCAGGCGGCCCGCCGAGCTCGGTCTCCGCTCCAGCCGCGCACCAAAGGCGCGGGACGGGGCCCAGGGCGCAGCTCCGCGGCCCCGCTTTGTTTACAAACAGCCCCCCGGCAGCGCTCTGCCTTCGCCCCCCTTCCGCGCAGAGCCTGAAGCCTCCACCGCCCGCGGCGGGGCCGGGCGGCGAGGGCAGCGCTCCGCGGGCTCCCGGGTCCCCCTCAGGGTGCGGGGCAGCCGGCGGGGCCGCGGAGAAGGGGTCGGGGGGAGCCCCCGGGCAGGACAGGGCCGG
>VXAL01009692.1:94433-112510 GCA_013399475.1 Chauna torquata | reverse complement strand
GAGAGGCTGAGAGAGTTGGGGTTGTTCAGCCTGGAGAAGAGAAGGCTCTGGGGAGACCTTATAGTGGCCTTGTAGTACCTAAAGCGGGCCTACCAGAAACCTGGAGAGGGCCTCTTAATCAGGGAGTGCAGTGATAGGACAAGGGGTAATGGCTTTAAACTGAAAGAGGGCAGATTTATATTAGATATAAGGAAGAAATGCTTTACTATGTAGGTGGTGAGGCACCGGAACAGGTTGCCCAGAGAAGTTGTGGATGCCCCATCCCTGGAAGTGTTCAAGGCCAGGCTGGATGGGGCTTTGAGCAACCTGGCCTAGTAGGAGGTGTCCCTGCCCATGGCAGGGGGGTTGGAACTGGGTGATCTTTAAGGTCCCTTCCAAACGAAACCATTCTGTGATTCTGTGATTCAATAGGTTCCATAAAAATCCAGCATCACAATTTCAACCATAGTTTTCAATTTTATTTTTTTTTAATCAGTAGGTACTTTGACACCTAAGAGATGGACAAAAAAAATTGTCTTTTGGTTAAAAAAAAAAAGTAAATGAAAACTTTTTTAAACTGAAATTTCTCTATTGAAATTCAAATGAGGTTTTAATTTTCTTTTTCTGATTGAAAGTGAGCAAACAATTTGCTTTGGATTAATAAATTTGATTCTAATCAAAATATTTCAAAACATTGATCTCAAGCACAGTTTTCTTATGAGTGGTTCAATATTTAACTCTAGTGATGCCATGGGGTTATGCATAAATTGCTATTTGGGTTTCCTATGGCCCCTGACTTTCCCAGACAGTTTATGACATTAATAAATGTCTTATCTGATAAAGCCATGTGATGCAACACAAGAGGAGGAGGAGTAAAGCACGAAGTATGCCCTCCGTTATGCAGTGATGTGGCATCACGGGGATATTCGACTGAATATTAAACTCACTGAAAGCAAGTAGGTCTGTCATTTCTAAATCAAACTTTTTGAACTCTCAGAAAAGTTTGTCCTATTAAAAAAATCCAAGTAGCTGATTTGGGCTGACACAAATGCCACAGTTTCAGGAATTCCTGACGGTCTATGCTCTGATTTTTGCCTGGCCAAACTATCACTGGAAGCTGTCGATAATTTTCTATCTATTCTTGACATTCAGGGACAGAAAATGGAAGTTAACAGCCTATTTCCCACAGATAACAAGACCTCACACTAACCACCTTCTGGTTCTATTTCCAATACAGAGACAACTGAAATTAAGATTCTATGAAATTTATACAAGCCAAACATCAACAAAGGAAAATTGCATGCAAATGCTTACAAGTTGGTGGAGTGAAAGAGTTAACACAAATACTAAATAACTCTACCTATTCTTGTGCAGCCCACGTGAATCACCATTTTCTGTGGGACTATTTGTGCCCCTGATATGGGACTATTTACATATGTAGAGATGTGAAGTAGCAGTGTATGACTCTCACACCCCAAAGTTAAGATGGGGCAAAGACAACTTCAGATTTTCCATGTTATAAAGGGCCTGACTCATTTCAAGAGGCCCATGCAATCTCCGCTCATCCACTGATGTTATGTCTGAAAATTATCATTATCCTTCTGAGATCAGTAGTACTGGTGTCCATCAGTGGCTAATAATTCATTTTTTCCATCTCACTAGACATAGCTTGTATTTTATAGCTGTTCTCTGTCACCTATAATAAATTATTTCCTAGCTGTACTACTGACTTAGGATTGTTGGATGTGTTCAGGTCTAATTTCATTAAAACAAATCTCATGCCTGCATGTAGGAGGGAAGCAGTCTAATGCTATTAGCTAAAGAACTTACATCTGGTTCTTTTTGCTAATGCTGTCTGGCATCTGTGAAGGCAAAAACAGCTGACATCCACAATGTTAATCTTATTAATTTCTTTCAAAAGATCTCTGAGAGGAAACGTACATTTCATGGTTATTGCCTTTCTTCTTATACAATAGCAACAATCATTTTGATCCCTGTTTGATTAGATAACAAATCTAATTTCCAACTGTTTTTCACTGAACATGAAATTTGTAACATGTACACTCACACACTAAGAAACAATTTATTAAGAGGACTACAGACAGTAAGTAAGGCCCATGAGCTTAGGTTCACAAAGGATTTCTTTTTGATTGGTTGGGGTGGGGAAAGAACTAAAGGTGAAAAACTTAAAATCTATCATCCTTAGCACCAACAGGCAAACTATAGATCCTAAGAGCTTCCACTGAGATGACTTAATGACAAAACCAACTAAGCTCCAGAAACAATTCAATTTACAACCTTATCAGATCTCTAAACCCACTTCTCTGTTATGTCTGTCAGCTGTGTCTGAAGATAGCCCTAAATCTGGTATGCCAGCTGATGCCAATCAATTTTCTTAAGCATATGCCCTCAACCCTCCGATGACTGCATCTCCCATTCCCAGGACCTAGTTTGACAATTCCAAATTCAACTCAGAAGCTGTGTGGCCAGAGAGTTCAGGCTCATGCATAAGCTAATATAACAGAACAGGTGTAGCCTAAGTGCTATAATTTTGCAGGTGTTTGATAGTTCAAGAGCAGCTTGCTCCTCTCTGTCCTCTCCAGCATTGTAAACAAGGAATTCTTCTGCCTGTTGTTTCTGGAATGCCTAACCTGGGAGGCTTTGACAGAATGTATTTATTCAAGAAAACAGTGCTCAAAATGTAGCCAGTGAAGATAACAATGATCTCTCCACCTCTTTTTAACTCAACAGGTCAGCACTTAAAGTGCTCTGAACATAATTTCTATTACAAATGTCCTCCACTATAGCTGTAAAAAGTGAGAAAGGGCTCTTTGCCTACAACACAGACTCAAGAAAGTCTTGTATGGTAAGGTTTTGATCTGTGGTCAGTGAATGATTAACTAGCTTGCTTCCGCTTGCTAGCAGTCAGATCTTTCCTGCTGTGAAACTTCTTCAGTTCCCTTTGCAGTTAAAATCCCTTCTACCTAGTAAGGACTGTCAACTGCTATGGAAAAGAAAAATGCCGACAGATCCCCACATTACCAGTGATTTTGATTTTTTTGACACAATTCCCATAGCTCTGAGGCTGTTTAGTTTCACAGTGTTCACAATACAACGCTGTAGAAAAAAAAAAAAAAATCCTATTAGTAGGAGCCGAGTTTCAGAGTTCCAATTCAGTCAGAGTTTTTTTAGAGGAACCTGTTTTGCTGCTTGGATCCGAATATCTCTGGTGTTAGCACGTCATCTGTAAAATGGAAGGGATTTCGTTGGTCTTAGACTAGTCTCAGTCTCCTGGTGAGATATGCAGATCTGGCTGCATATAGATCTCACATATGTATGGCTTTGCACACCTGGTACTCAATTGTGGACACGAAGTTTCTAAAACAGAGTCAATGGCTGAGATATGCCAGCTCTCATCTTGTATTTGCCCTTTGAGAACCTTCTTCATTTCATTAAGGGTGTGTGTGTAGGGTGAGATGACTTTTTGCAATGCAGAACTCACAGAGATATTTCTCTTTTTAAAAGACTGCTGAGGTATCCGATTATATTTTAAACAGTCTGTGAAGTAGTTTTCTGTACTCTGTACTTCAGCCATGTGCACTTTCATTCTTTAAATATGAGAAAAAAAGAAAAAAAAAGAAAAAGAAAGAATTAAATCACCTTGAATATGTACAACTATTCAGGTACACTCTATAATGGATTTTCAGTTTTATTATTAGTGAAGGTCATACAAGAATTTTGCTTTACCCAGTTGGCTTCTAAAATATTGAAGGTTAGAATTTCCCCATCTAAGAAGTTCAAGAACAGCACATAAGGACCAAAGAATACTCCAGTCTCATTAATTAATCAAGTCATGTCACAGCAGATCTTGTTAATCCATCCTCAGAGGAACTCGAATGATGTTTCAATTCTCTATGCAAGAATAGACAGAACAGTGAACAGTGATAATGCTATACAATTACAGAGAGATGGGCAGCATTTGGAGACACCAGGAATTAAACTAAATTATTTTTTTCCCCAACAGCAACTAAAAAGACTTTTTTTGGATGTTATCTTTGTGAACTAATCTATTTAGAGGACACTAGCAGGAATATATTTTATAGCTAAATATTGTAAAGTGACTGCATTAAAAGCTCTACTGGAAAGAACAAAAGTTAATGAACTTTAAAAGTCATTTTGTTGTATAAAGCTAAGCAACTTTTTTTTTGGTGTCTTTTATCTATCTGAAGTCACAGAAGAAAAATGCAGGTGTTCACAGTGTAGTGGAAGAGCGACAATGACTGGGTATACAGTAATAGCTGCTATCTTCCTTTTTCTTTCTAGTAAAAGCATTTGCTTTCTAGTCCTAAAAAGAATCAAATTACTACACCCAGCAATCAGGCTTACAGAAAAGTAGTTCATTTTTCCCTGTGATGAATAAGCATTTAAAGTCTGAGATTTACTAGCAATACTCCTCATTTAGTCAAAACTGAATATCTGGGCTCTGTCCTGAGAGTTAATGAATACCCTTGCCCTAATCCCACCAAATGTCTGAGCTCTGCATAACTTCACAGGTGAAACCCTTCTCGGAGGTCAAAGGATTATTGCAATACTTCATGTTCAACATGTGTAAGTAAACAGTTAAGCTCGGCTCAGGAACTCTTACCAAACTGATGCTTGCACATAGAAAACAAACAATTCCTATATGAAAGGAAAGTAGTAATAGTCCATATTTACCCTATTAGGATTTATGTAGGATACAACTGATGCAGAAGTTCTTGAGCTGGCTCAATGTACAGGAAAAAGTTTTACTTTTCCTAAAGACAGGTTGGCTGTTACAAGTTAGCAATAAAGGAATACATTTATTCAAATTTTAAGTCCAAGAAAAATCGTAGTGGTGTATTTTAAAATCTCTATACTGCTCACATCTCAAGGTCTCTGTCCAGACATAGATGCTCTTTCCCAACCTTGCCTAAGGCTTTTCTGATAGCTCTGACAGTTCTGTGTGAAATTATCCCTCAGACAGAAGAGGAGTGCATCTGCAGCACAGGTCTGATCCAAAGATCAGTGAAAGCAATGGAAAGACTCCAACTGGTGCAATCACTTGTGGATCAGATCCCCGAATTGTTAGCGATGAAGCACAGTGTAAAATGCCAGTCTCAATTAAGCTATGGCAAAATTCCCATTCTGTAGGGTGAGGACTTCAAGTATAAAATTTTCTCAGTTATCTATAGTCCATAGGTTCCAATTACTTTCTGGCTTAACACATCTAAAAAAGTGAAGCTTATTTGTAAAATCACTCATCCTTTTCCCACTAATCCCAACACTTCTAGAACTGCTGTTGTCTGTAATGAGTTCCTATTTCTTTTTCATTCTAGTAATTTTTGCCTCTTCTTCAGTAATAAAGTAAAAATGTGTGCTCATATTTGCAATTATGTGCTTATTGTATCACCACTGTTTATGTAACTGAGTTGTCCTGTTCATAATTTGAAATCCAGAACTTCAAAACAAAGATTTTTAATGTGAATATTTACATTAAAAGCCCCCACACACTATTTTAATCAGAGACCGGGGAAAAAAAAAAAAAAAAAACCACAGGATTTATAACCACTGCCTCATGCAACACACTTCAAACAAGGATCTTATGTGCCAGCGCCTCAGATGATATCTGCAGCCATGGCTTCATTGATTTCTGTCAGCCTACCAAATGAGGAGCTTTTTCTACCTGGCCTTCTGCAATTCTTTATGGCCATTCCATGGAAATAAAATGTGGAGAAAAACAAAAATCAATACCTATCAAAGTGAATAAATATGAGAAGACTTTGATCTGTGGTCACATGCTTTGTGTTTAGTGAAGTAAGCTAAATTTACTGCAAAAAATCCCACTTTTGATCTATATTCTGCACATTCTTTAGACTTAGAGTAAGTCCCCTACCTGCTCCTTTTAAGGATGAAATCTCTGCCATGACTAGTTAATTAGCTTACTCAGGCACTCCATTCTGACATAATTAAATTTTTCATCCACTTATTTTATTCCTAAGTCCCCATTATCAGTTTCAGAACATAAACACGTAATCCGTCTATACGTTCACTGACCACCTAATCTTGCCATGCCAGGTCATGAACCTTTCAGGCCTTGCCAGATCTTCACTCTGAAGGTTTCCAATAAAAACCTTAAGAGCCCTGAAGACCACAAAGGTCTGTTCTGCAGACGTGGCAGAAACACTTTCAGCTGTGATTAGAAATAATGAAATTAGGAGTAGCCATTGCCAGCCTGGAGCACATTCTCCCTGCAACAACCCTACTGACTACAATATAGAATCATAGAATCACTGATCAGTGAACTCCAGTTTTGGAAAACTGGTGGTAATGAAATGAGAAATGTACATATAAGGCAGAAAACAACAACAACAACAAAAAGTAATTAAAACACAAACACTTGCTAACCAACCTTCACACAGTAGTATCTAAAACAAAATCTCACGTTTCATAGAGGAAAGGAGAATTCATTGAGGAAAAGGTAACTCAACACAACACTTTCTGGACTTGGATATACTTTTCTTTCCTAGCACAAAGCTGTTAAATTTATGTACTGGTGCTAACTATAAACTACAAAAACAGGAAAACATAAAGAAGTTATTTCCACATCATTTAGAGTTTGCTGGTTTATTGATTTCCTCTCCTCCCCCCGCATCCCACATTTCATTTGAGTCATTTGCTTTACATTTTAAAGGAACAGCCTTTCAAACACAGTTAATTTTACTAAGGCTTTAACATGTCATTGGCTAGTCAGTATTATATTAATCTCAGGGATGCTGATGTTTACAAAGCAAAGGTATGGGGCCAAATCTTGATTGCCCTACTCACACAATCACTTACACTGATTTTAATAGCACCATTAACATTGGCTTCTTACAGCTGTCAGCATGCTTTTCCTAAGAAAAGTCTTGTAATTCTTCCCCACTTTTAAAAGCAGAGATTTTTTAAAACTGCAGGCACATTGTTTTGCTCAGGCCCTGCTTTCACTGAGCCAGACATTTTAAGGAAATCATAATGTTCCTAATTTGTGCATTTTCACTGTCAGCAATTGAATTGGAATATTCTAGAAAATCAGCAGGCTTTTTTTCTTGCCTGAGCAAGCTCACATCTCAGAGTTGTATGCTTCTAATCTAATTTTATTTTTGCATATGTCAAATTAGCAACTTCCACAGTTACACAGCAGACCACCAGCAGGTACGCACATGTGGAGATCATGAAGTACCTTCCACTTGGCACCTCCTCTTGTAGGCTTACCATCTTCACCACTGCCTTCTTCCTCATGTTGTACAGTGAAGTGCATACACAACACGGAATTTAATTTAATGTTCGCCATTTACTCCACAGTGACATGCAGAACTACTCTGAGGGAGCCTGAAATAGAAGAGAGCATTTACTGCCCCAAACCAGGAAAATAATGAATGGGATTAATTATTTTCTGTTTAATTTATAACACTGTCTACCTAACATGTCTCCTGGATCAGAAGGTGTCAGCCACAGCAGGACCCAGAGACTTGTCCCTGTCCCCTACATTCCTGCCTTTGTTTGATATGGGGGAAAAAGATGATTTCAGGTCCCAAAGCATGTATGTGTGAAACAATTATTTCCTACGTCTACAGTTCCTGTTGATCATCCTGTTCGGTGAAGCAGAATTGCAGTATTCTCTTCCTCATGTGAAATGCAATGATCAAGTGCAACCCCTGTGCCTCATGCAGAATTTCCAAGATAAGCACAAGCACAACCCATTTTGCTTGGTTTGAGAGTTAGCTCCCTTTTGTACTACTCCCAGCTTTCTCTCCTTCTAAGGAAGTTTGGTATTTCTCAAATAAAAAGTGACATTATTTTAAAATGTTTTTCTTGACAAGTACAACTGTAATGAGGATTACAGTTATAGCTGTATAACTATAACACAATTAGAGGTACCACTTTGACGCAAGAGTAGAAGAATTGTCACAAAAAGAGATTTGTGCAGCCTGTAATAAATACAAGACCAAAAGTAATTACAAATTATACACAGTGAAACTTTTCAGTTGATAATAGCAAAATTGTTTCTACCACACATACAAAGAGAGGCCAGCCACTCTGAATATGCACTCCTTTTCAGATAATCATGTATATTGAAGAAAGATGGTTTTTCAAAAATATTTTAAAATTTTAGAAAAAAGGAGAGATGTCCTCAGGAAAGATTCCCAGAAGCCAATACTTGCTGGAGTGAGATTTGCTAAACTTAATTACCTAAAATGCAGTGCTGATTTGCTGAAAGGTGAGTAGTATTGGAGCACAGTTAATTAGCACAGAAAAGCTCAAGGGGCTTCACACCAATTTATATCACTTGGGTAATGAGGAACACAGGCATAAAAGACTTCTTGGGTCACTGACGACACTCCTGTGCAATCACAGACAATCAAATCATGTAATCTTAACTCAAACTGCACCAGGTACCTTTTTCCATTTTTATGGTGAACCATTGGTAATTTATCTTCAAATGTGATTTTCCAAGCATTTCTGCACCCTTTCTCCCCTCTGAGGGGTCTTTGCATTTAGAGAGTCACTTTACTCATGGCATGTTTATATGCTTTTGCTTTTAAGCCAGTTCTGTCTTTTAAGCTTCAAAAGCTCTTTCCTTTCTAATGCTTATCCGTTCCTCAGCGTACAAAAAAAAAAAAAAAAAAAATCATATCCACTTTCAGTCTTTGTTTTTGTATGATAAGCAAGCCAAGTTCTTCTATCATTGTCCCAGGAGATGGGTTTTCCATTCTCTTTTTATTCTAGTGGACATTTTCTTCATCAGTTCTAGCTGGAAATTGATCTCTCCTAAAGGGAGGTGGGCAGAATTTTAAGCAATCTTCCAGTCTGACCGGTGTTTGGCACAACAAACTCAAAAATTTCCTTTCTTTACAGAAATGCCTCTCCAATATGCCTAGAACTTTATGCACCATTTCCAAGTCCAAGTCAATGGTGACTCAAAAACATTCAAACACTGACCACCAAGCATTGTACTTTATTTTTGCCTTCATTTCTACCTTGTAAAATGCCATGGTATTACAGATGTTCTTCTCATTAGTCTCTAAATGCATGACTCTGCACTTTCTATTATTACATCTCTCCCATTTTTATTACTTCATTTCTCAAGGTTGGACACCTCTCCATGATATTCCAGTTCTACCTTTATGTTGACAATGCTTCTTAGGTTCTGCCATCAGCAAATTTTGTTAGCACACATCTACATTTTCTTCCTGCCAATGTTGTAAATTCAAATATTTAATTTAAGGAAAACAACAACAACAACAACATTTTTAAAGATATCTCTTAAACAAACAAACAAACCAACCCTTTCTAAGGGCAACCGCTCTATAGCCTGTGACTACTCCTGTCATTAGAACCATTGCTCCATTTACGTATTTCTTTGCTTACTTCAAAAACATTTTATACCATCTCCCAAATTCTTTTGTCTTTGCTAGTCTCAAGTCTTTCAAGACTCCTAAAGAGTCTTGAAAACATTGTCTAGCAGTTCCAAATTCTGGAATAGCAATTACATTATCAAGTTAGTTTACACTGAATCTCTTTAGGTAAACTTATGTTGCCTTATAGCTCATTTACTTCCGACCATTAATTATTCTTTCTTTCAAACATCATTCTAAAGTTCTGTATACTACTAAAGGCATATATAAAATACATTTTCCTTAAACAAAAAATGTGTATTTTTCTTTCTGTTTTGTGGGAGCACTACCCCTGATTTGTGTAAGTTTTTAAGACTTTAATTCCTTGCTATATCACAGTTTCAGGTGCCAGTTATTTATCTCTCTGAGGAATAGTTTACACTGTTTGTTTCAGTTTGAGCACAGTAATTGCATTAAGTTTTACTTTAACTTTGAATATATAAATTTCCTTGTCCCTGTAAGTCATTTTTATCTATCGTTTTTTTTTTCTCCTCTGTTCAACATAATCGACATTACTGAAGCAAAGTATTAATTCAGTTCTGAATCATGACACTGTTTCCTTGACTGCAACTTTACTGCATGGTGGCCTTTTCCTACTTCTCCTGTTTCCACTTCAGTATTATAAATAAACTTCTCATATTAGTTTAACCTTCCTTGGTAAAGGTAACTCAACATAACACTGTCTTCTCTGATTTTGAAAATTAACAAATGAGATCAGCAATCTGATGAGGGTTGTCATACATGCATGCATTCATGCTGTACCAGTTAGGAAGAATCGATCAGTCCTTGAATTCATGTCAACACAGACCCTGCAAGGGTGAAACTCTGCAACCCTGATAAGCTCTGTGAACAGAAAGGCTCTGTGACACAAGCAACTAGTGGTCAAAATGGTAATTATCTAGGGAAACAATGCTACCACAGTTTCATAGCCTGTTATCTTGGCAGGCTGTAGTCAGGTCACCCCTGAAGCCAAAAGCCTCAGAAGACAGAACTCCTAACTGAGGTTTGCCAAGGGTTTTGCAGGAGCAAATATGTCAAGCAAAGAAACTAAAGCTCCCTCAATTAAAATGATTACTTATAAACACCTGGGACCACCTATTTTTGAAAATTGTAGGTATTAGCTGTAGGAAATGACCCAGTAAAACCAAGGTGAGTGGAAGCAGGACATGCACATGGGGCCAAGATGCTGGACTAATACAATGGGTCGAGGAGCAGCACAGGAGCAGGCTGCAGCCAGGCTGCCATGCAGCCTCACTCAAATTAGAGGTTTTGAACAAAACATGAGCACAAAAGTGCAAATCATGCAACTCTGTTTGCAGTGTTGCAAGGACTGCAACACTGTGTACCAGTCTTACTGTCTGTCTTCTTACTGGTACTATCTTATTGTGACAGACACTACTGATATTTGCTTAAACACCCCTGGAACTGAAGGACTAGGTTTGAGAAACTTTGAAGTCTTCCTTCACTTAAAAAGCTCTATCCTATTTATTAGGCAACAGGAATATATTTCCGGACAATTTCCGGACAAGGCATGTCCATGCATATGTAGGTCCTTCCTAATATATTTTCCACCTCAGGCTGACAGTTTGTTTCTTCTGCGCAGATGACAGCACTGTTTCATGAGTGTGTTCAGCACTTTTTTTTTTCCAGAGGTTAGTTTCTCCCTTCTTCAAAAGCTGTGGAAAATAACCAGGGATGCTGGGCCTATCAACAAGCAAGGTTTATTTGGGAATGCGGTCTAGCACAGGGGATTACTTTACTAACAGTGAGATTTCTACTCCATCTGAGGGGTAAAACTTATCTGCCATGTTGAAAACTTAGACTTGCATTCAATTTACTTTAAACTGTGCATGGTATTGATCTCTCTCAAGTGGTTTATGCTGTCTCTGTTGCTTTTCTGAAAATTAATGCCATTTCTCTCCTTCTGGTCCTCATAAATTCTGGTCCTCCAGAATGACATCTCCATTCATTCTACTTTCCTCTTTCCTAAAATTTTCAGGGTTATTAGGAAGAAAGACTATGATTTATAATTGGCATTCAGCCAGAATGCTTCAACAAACAGCCCTACCACTTTCAGATGTGCTACCAAACCTTTGTATGGTTCATGTGGGCTAGATCTCATGTTCATGGTGGTTCAGTGCTTGTGTGCACATGTGTACTCTCCAATCCTGTATCAGGAAGCAGGTGGGTGCGATGATGTGTGGGAGATAGGAGAAAGGATTTTAGTGCAAAACTCTTCTCTGATAGGTAGACCGCCTTTAGAGATTAAATAACTCTCACCATTCAGCAGAGGGGGTCTTGTGCGTCTCTGCCACTGCCGCTTTATACACCTGCCAGCAGACTCCTGCAGCAGCACTAGCTGCAGTGTTAGCTCAGCAGCCACAGAAATCACAGTCCGGCAAAGCACCAGACCTCTCCCTCGCAGCGCACAGTTCTGCCTTTTGCACTCTCTCCTACCCAGACTCTGACCCCATGATGTTATTTCTTTCTTTGAAGAATCCCACTGCATTCTGCACTTCATTAAGATAATAAAAGACTCAGGTCCCCATTTCACACATCAGTTTTTCATATTCATTACTTCAAACACTAATTTCCTCCCTATGTATCAGTAGTAATTATTACCCATCTCAACAATGACTATTTCAGCTTGAAAATATGGTCTTGAAAAGAGCAGAATGATACCCTGATTTACGGACCCTGCCAGCAGCATTAGCATTACTAGTTTACATGAGTAATATGAACATCATCTTTTTTAAAGGACTATATTTCTTCTGTCCTCCTCTGGCAAGGCTATACTTTAAAGGAAAAAAATGTGTCAGAACAGATAAAGGACCTTTTTGGAGATTTATTGCATTATATATGTTAATGGAAAATATCAATTCTATAAAAAGACATTAACATTGATTTGTTATATCCAGCATCTTATGAAACTGGAATGAAGATTAAAGATAAAAATATCAAGCAAACAACAAATAGTTTAATTCCTAACATTTCTATGGAAATGCTCTTTACTTTCTGAAGTTGTGTTTCATTTTCCTAAACCAGAAGCAAAGTGTCTAGGTTGCACAGGTCATTTGGTATCAATTGCAGTGTACTTTAAACGAAAGTGACCCAAAGCCTAACAAGGGGAACACAAAGTTTGCCGTCGATCAAGAAGAGAAAGTGCTTCATTTACTTCTTTGTTCAACGCCAATATCTGACTTTTTTTTTTCTTACTACAGGAGTCTTTTAATATGTAAAGAGAGTCATTTGTAGGATGAAATACCTACTCTGCTGAATCAACTGTACCACAGCTACGTTTCTACCTTTTTGCTCCCTCCTATTGCCATTCTTTCTGTCTCACATTATTGCCTCCCTTCTTGAGTTCTTCATTACTTCCCTTGTTCCACTGCCTCTCTGTGAGGGTAGAGCCTGGCGGCAGAGGAGAAATTGGTCAGACTGAGAATAAGGTGTATTTGTGCTTGCAGCTGTGTTGCACCACAGCCAGTCAGCTGTCTGCAGACTTCATTCGCTTCCATACCACTTCATTCACTCAGCTCTTGTTCCAGCACCCTGTAGTCAAGTCCTGCAAGGACAAATCCTCCTCTTGTCCCTTCTTCACTATTCTCCTCTTTGTTAATTTACTCCTTCTACTGTGAGCAGCCTGAGAAGACAGACATGCACCCAAAAGTCAGTTCTGATGAACACTAATTTAATGTAACTTTTTCGCAAGAGTCTAATTACACCCACTCCCTGTTTTGTGAGAAAGATTCATGCAAAGCTTTGCAAAACACCATGACTGATTAATAAGAAGGCCCTTAAGTTTTTAAAATGACTTATAAGAACAGAAAAACAACAACAACAACAAAAACTCACAAGGTAAGTGATGCCTTTGAACCTCTTTGTTTTCACTGCTCAGGAAGACTTCTCAGTTCAGCACTAAACAAGTGTATCTGTTATTAACAGGTGGCCAAAGCCTTTTCATAAGAGATCCACAGCACAGGCACAATGGCTGTGGGTGAGGCAAAAGTGAAGATATTGCACAGCTAGTGCCTTGAGGCATCTCATAATGAAGGTAAAATTAAATAAGCAGTTCTTTTGACATCTGTAGGACTGAAATCTTCCAAATAGGACAGCACATTCTGTGATATTTTTCTCCTATTCAAATGTATTAGAAACTTCTGCAAATACAGCAGGAGCAAGCTTTCATTTCAGGATAAAGCCAGTCTCCCTTCTGAGCTTATAGCCAGCAGGAACTTTTTTTATTTATTTAAAATTTACCGAAAGAACCAGTGTATGATTGAAATGGGAGGAACAGGTGAAAATTGCAATACCTTTTGCTATGAATATAAGTGTTATCAGATTGCTGCTGTACTCACATCAGTGTTTTGCAGTAAGGGGGAATAAGCAAGAACTTTGTGCACAAAATTCAGAATGTACGGAATTACTTCTTTCCACCATCACTATTCTTTCATATACACCATATCTATACAGAGTGACTTCAACAGAAGTCCACACTGCTTGAAAGGCAGGGCTGGTTTTTGTGTATACAGTAATTCAGAGATACGTCCACTGTTTTCTTCTAATCTTTTAGAAATAGCCTTTAGATCAGTAATTTTAGAAAGCAAAGACCTAGTCATAGTTCTGATGATGAGCATCCTGGGAACATGCACTGAGGATGCCTGTCCCATCTCTTCTCAAGTTCCACAGAAGTCAACTCTCAGATAGGGCTAAACTCAGTTGTATAAAAATATATCGATTCTCATATCACAGTCATTCATACTCATTTCATTCATACTCAGTCATTTCCTGCTTTATAGCAAAGTCTTATACCTGGTAAAATTACTTTAAATTTCATAACAGAATCTTCAGCTAGGCTTCTGCTAGCTTGCTTGGCGAGAAGGAGATGGCTAGCTTTCTGTATGGTTTTGGTTTCTCTCTTTGACTGTTTTCAGTCTGTTATTCAGTCACTGGGGCTTTGTGTAACCCTGCCCCAGTGTAAGGAAGAACTCTCACCTCCAGCTTCTCAAACATTTTTCCCTTCAGCTTTCCTCTTCACTCATAACCTGGAGTCCAGCCCATAATAATATCACCAACCTTTAGCTATGTGCCGCACCCTCTTTGAGAATGACTGACCCACACTGCTGATTCATGCAGGAGTACCATGCTACATGCTAATCCTGGTATGCAAGCAACTAGAGACATTGTTTATAGCTATGATCTTTTAGAGAGTTTTAAATCAACAGTGCATTTATTTATGCCAATTTAAACTTATCTCTAGGTTAAGGATTCTCAATTAAGGGATCAAATTCAACACTGATTGCATTTTCTCAAATTATCAAAGGTTTTATTAAAATCCAAAGAAAGTAGTAATCCATGCACATATTTTTTCTTGACAAACTAATCATTCCCCACACTCCTTCCCTATCTCCTTGGAAAAGTTAGCATTTTATAGCCAGCTAAATGCTAAAAATGGTCACAACTATTTCACCTATTTGTATGACTTAATTTTGTAAATCAACTATGTCTCAGCCAATGATTTATGACCTATTTTAGATCTCAGAACCCTGTCCTCAGAACAATTCATAAGGCATTATGTATTTTGTGTAATACACACTGAAACAAATGGCTTGACTAATTTGTACTTCAATGAGAATTTTTTTAGATTTTTTTTCTTCTGGATTCTTCTTAACTTTTTCAGAGTAGCTGTAAACAATATAATAAGCTGTTACCATCTGGACACCTCATACATAATCCATCGATAACTGATTTTAGAAGGGCTGTTTCTAAGCAATTACACTGTTTTTACCAATGGCGGGGGGGAGATAAAATTATTTTTGAAAAACATAGGATCTGGACTAGGGAATCATGTATCATCAGAGCAAATCTCTGTAAAATATGGAAAGTTAATTTAATACTCTAATTTGAACCTCAGTGAATCAAGGTTCAAGCTGTTTTTTATTTTCCACTAACTTTTGTGCAAAGGTCAGAGATTATCTGGCTTTCTGTACCATTCCCTTTCACTTTAGTGTTGTGAGCATTAATACATCAAAGATTGTGAGGTTCTCAGGAACTACATAGGAAATGAAATGTAAGAGGGTTGAGAAAGTATTCTCTACAGGAAAAAAATATGAAGCACAAAACACTATCATTTACAGACCTCCAGTGGTGTAATTTTTTCTCAACTCAAAAATGTTTCAGCAGAGAATTTCAAATACAGAAGTGATATTTGAGAAAGGAATGTAAGCTGGCCAAGCACCACATGGTGCCCGTGAAAGCTGATTCCTTGTCCTGCAGTTTGGATTCAGTGTCTGAATCAAGATGTTTCCAAATGCCCAAATTTTCATTGTACAGTATTAGTGTTAAAGAGCTAGAAAGGCAATTAAAATTCTTGTTAAAAGATGGACTTTATACTTCTATATTATTCTATGTCTTTACTCTGCAAATTAAGCACTACTTCACATCTCACTAAAAACTAGCTGCCAGCTACTTCTTCAAGATTAGTAACGAATGACTTATTTCTGTACTAGTTACACAAACTATCATCTAGTATTAATATACTAGAAGTATATACATTGTTTGAAAACAGCTTCAGTGATGAAATTCTAGTATCAGTTTGGAGCAGATGTCACCATCTGGCTGCCTTCACTAGTATCTCTATGAGACCACTTAAGTCTCCTGACTGGCTTCTACACAGAAAGTAATTAGGGTGAAACACAACGGATGGGATCCAACTGTATTAAAATTAAGGTGTTTTCCTTCATTAAACTGAACTATCATTATACATAAAAATAGACAAAAACAAATGAACAGACAACTTCATTTGATGAATACTTCATTCTCTTCCTCTTCCTTAGGTAGCAAAAAATCTGTATTTAATATTCATCTGTCAGTATCTACATTTCATTTGTTTCTTTTTTACATGCAGTATTAAAATTGTTCTTCCTATCCTTGAAATTTTTCTCTATTATCCAGTCAGTTGATATCCTAAATTTCCTTTTTTTTTTTTTTTTTAAGCTAGCTTTTCCTATATCAGCTTATTAGATCAGCTTTCCTGATTTAGAAGTAGAAATCTCATTACGTAGTATTTCGGTCGTGCCGCTGGGTGATTAGTATAGTGAAATGGCAACATTAGGGCAACGTAAAATAATGATTAAGCTGACTTGGAAAAATCGGGAGATCTAAAAAGAAAACACAAAAACTAAATCTACAGCTTTGAATATAACTGTCTTGAAAATCCAAACCCCCCTCTTGAATTACTCAATGAGGCAGGAAAAGTGAAGCACAAGTTTAAAAAGAAACAAAAAATTTGTACACAGAAAACATCTCTTTGACCATGTATTTCAGGGAGAAGTTCCCCACTGGACTTCACAAACTCAGAATAGAGGTATGTATCCAGTTATAGGTACCAGATGAAATTACATACAGACATATACGTACAGACACCCACACATACGTACACATAACTATTTCCTTGCGTATGTGTATTTTTTATAAGAATTTCTGACTGTCCTTCCATACCACTATTTCTCTTTAAAATCCATTAGAGGGGGGAAGTATCATGAACTGTCCGGGCTCATATTTCTTCCTCAGCAAGTTAGTTAGTCTCTCATTTACCTTACCTTTCTCTAGAAAATGACGAGTGAATTTTCACTGTGTCCTGCTCTTGGGTCCTGTATTTAAATTATGTGCGATGGACTACCTAACTTGTGCATGCCACAGGGCAGCTCTAACAGCTGCGATGGTGTTTCTGTGTTACTTTATTTATTATTTATTTTCTGTTTGGCACTGAGATAAAAGGTTCTCATTTTTTTCCCCTTCACTAGAGTATAAATGGAACTGCAACGCATTTCTAAGCTCTTGCATTTGGTTTTTAATTTTAAAAGTGTTCTACACAGTTCTATAAAACTGCAGTGATTTGCAGTCAATAATGCTAACCTAAAACTACAAAAAAGTAGTAATACACATATAGAACTTCCTTATAAAGATAGGACAGATATAGTGTTTTTATCTGTGAGGACAGAGAATATGTGGAAAAAAGTTCTATAAGGGTCCCCAAACCAAATGGTATTTCACTTTCCATCTTCATTCTGAGCTTGCTGAAGGCTGTGTAAATCACATCTATCATGCTGGCTACAATAATAAACAGAAGGTAATAGTATTTTCTGTCATTCACTACAAATCTCTGTCAAGTTAGGCAATCTGTCAAGCATACTCCTTAAGTTAATAGTACAGTACACAATGATTTGAATTATGAAAATATTTTGTTCTTTCTGCTAAAGATCTTATCATGATTTACTGCGAAGTCATACTACTCTTTAAGTTAGTGTCTTTCAAGTCTTCTCCACAAATCTTAGTAGACAATTTACATCTTATTGTCTATCACGCTCCGATGGTCAGTGACAATTTATTTGGTTTCAAAATGCCAGTAGCTGATAATACTAGGAAAACATTTCTCTTAAATATCCAGATAAGTACAGAAATACAGATATATATTAACTAAACTTTCCAAGGATGATAAGTATGTCATATCAACACAATTGTGAAGTGTAGTTTGTTATGGAGCACAGTACATTGTGCCCAGTTGTTTCAGTATTTTTGTAAGAAAAGACAGGCCTAATGTATCCATCTAGTTTAGGAAAAAAAAAAAAAACAGCAGTCTTT
>VXAL01009692.1:66415-94367 GCA_013399475.1 Chauna torquata | reverse complement strand
CAGTAACATTTTTTTCCATTTAGCCTTCTTCTAAATCTCTGATTTTTTTTTTTTTTAATAAAAATGACTCATATATCCTAATATCCATTCATTTGCTGTACCACAGTAAGTGCTCACTCCCCTGATCTTTTCTGCTCTCTTCCCATACTGTTAGTCCTTTGTACAAGATGTATTAAGTTCAGTGCTACATTTTGGGTATATCCTGTGGCTTGCGATATGCAAAAGAGAAAGAGACCTGGATGCTGTTATGGTGCCTCTTGGCCTGCATCTTCCATGATGCATAAAATTTCAAGTATCTCATGGATTCTTTTTGGATCTATCTTCATATATTATACTTTAAAACACACAAAACCATACCACCTGAAAAAAAACACAATAGCAAAGTATATATGTAAATTTGATAAAATAGAAACTGCATCTGTTTTCGAGGAGTACAGAGATGAAATCCATATATACAGTATCCTGCAAATACTTTATTACTTAAAAGAATCCTTAAAACAGCAACAGAAAGGCCACATTTATATCATCTTTACTTTTGCCCTGTCAAACCTATAAATATTTACTACAGTTAACCCACCACTACAGTTGGGTCAGCCAAGGAGATTCCTGTTTACATGTTTTGTGTATCAGGAAACAATGCTACAAGCAACAGAGAGATACACAACCTCCATGAAGACAATAAATTGCACACCACAGCATCAGAGGTCAAAACAGTGCTATCTGTACTGACCTACTGCATCTAACCCAGTGAATTTCTTCCACAAGCATGCTCACAGCCAGCTCTGCTTGCTGAGCCCTTACAGCCGTTGTCACAAAGTCATCAGTACCACGGCCTGTTATCCACCCTCACTGCATATTCAGGTCACCACCTTACCATGTCTGTTCCACCAAGTTTCTCAACAAACACAAAACATGGAAGTGTCACCATTTAGCCATTTTATATTGCTTTGGAATATATCAGGTGCTGGATTGGTGTTGATCTTGGCAGAGGCACACCTAAGAATATCATCCAGGTTACCTAGGCAAGAGAGTGGATAGCAATGTTCTCCATCCACAGCATTTTTCTTATGAATGTCTCAGCTACTGCATTTTTGATATCTGCAACTGTACTTGGCTTACAGTTTTAAGGTCAATCCTCAAGAATTTGTAAGATGACAGAAAACACAGGAAAGTTATTTACAAATCAGAAGAAACCAGGGGCTACAAGGTGGTAGCAGGGTATATATGCATAATCCTATTGTATTATATATAGGGAACGATCCTTCTTTCTTTTGACAGCAGAATGTAAGATCTCACTTATTCCTTTTCTCTAACCCTTTTACAAGATTAACTTTCTTTTTCTATTATTCTCCTACACTTTCCCTTTCCCTTTTCATTTCCCTTTTCTCTTTCTTTTTTATCTTTTCTAATATAAGTAAATAGATAGTTCTTCAAGTCATGAAGATTTCTGAAATATTTTTCAAGTTGTATGTAGCAAGAATGAAACCTTCCAATTTGTAACAAACTCTACCTCTAACAAGGATGGAAGTTCAAAGCTTAAATATGTGGTTCTCGTTTCCACAATGCACAGGAGACTATCAAATTTCATCCACTGTTTTAAGTCAGAGATAAGCCTACAGGGAAAAAAAAAATCAGAAACTATTTAATAAATCTTTGATTGTTGTAAGTGGTAGTAAGGCCTACAAAAAATCATCTAGTGAAGTCATCAAAATAAACGTCACAGCTATAATCCATAGGTCATACTCCGTATTAAAAGACGGCTTCCATCAACAATGGGCGACTGCGGTACGCCTATTGTATAATTTAGTATATGTACATATACTAGACCAATGACTTACAGCTACTGTAAAAGAAACACATTGCAATATGTTTTGATAGTGTGTCAATATGAAACATCTCAACACGTTGCAGCCGTATTTTTTCTGGCTCCTTGTTGCTGTATCGATCATTTTGTGTGGGAAGGTTGGAGCAGAAACATGCACACTGCTTTTTTAAATTCTATTTTACTTAAGCCAGTTACGCAGTATTTCATAATACTCTACTGATGCTTAGGACTTTGGTCACCGACCTGAGCACAATCAACAATCACAAAGGCAAAGTCAGAAGGCAGGGACAGTAAAAAGAAAATGTTAAGAGCATGGATGTAGAAACGATAGTAAATAAATAGCTCAGGAGATAATATTCATGAAATTGGGAAGTGTGTGCCAGAGGCATTGTAAACCACTGGAAAATATAACCGATGTTATGAACAAAGATAGTGCAAACATTAGTTCTTTGCAAACAAAAAGATGCTGAAGTTATCACAAAGTCACTGGTAGCACTGATAACTGTGGACGAACAGATGTCGAGTTTACCTGGTGTAGATTTGTTTATAATTAAATGACAAAGCGTTATTAAGGTAGAATTAAATGTTGAGATAGAACACAAGGCCAAAGATACTGTCAGTATGAAAGCAAAGCACACCTACATTTTTTAGCTTCAAAGCCAGTTGAAGGGACAGTAACTAAAGAAATATTGCAACTTTTTTTTTTTTTTAATGTAGTATGAAAACAGCATTAAGACTGTATATGCTCTAACACACTTCAGAACAAAATAGAACAGATCTGATGCCTCTGGTACAACAAAAATAAACATGAAAATCCTCCAGCTTCAGTTATAGCTACAGCTGAATCAGCCTTTTTAAGGTGAGACAATGGTGCTGGGTTAGGTAGCACACGAGCAGCACAAACTGTATTTAGGCCATTGTCCTGCTATGATATTTGGTGTTTTAAGTGCTAACCGCTATATCTGAGTCATAGCAATGCCAGTAATGTCTCATGTCTAGCACTTCAGCAAAACTATGCATTATTCTTCCCCCATTCATATTCTGTGATCACAATATTAAGGTATTATTAAGATATGAATTGAGAGAATTCCAAAATTTCAATGTTCTAATTACTTGGGGTAGCACTGATTTTCAACCAGCTGGACTTACTAGAATATCTTGCTCAGGTGAGGCTATTATTTTTTTAATCCACACATAGTACACTTTTGAAATGAGAAACCTGTCAGTGACACAGTATCATTTTCAGCATCTTGAAACACAAAAAATATTACTGATTTATTGCAATCATTTCCCATAATCCTCAAACTTGTGGAGGCAGATACACTCATTATTTTTGTTATCACAATCAATAGGAGGAGTACATCCATCCCCACTGAGAGAAACAACGTTTCTCTTGTTTGGAGATGAAGACATTTTCAAATTAGATCCATTTTTCCTTATTACCTTAGTCTGTTCTTATCCTTCTCCTTTCTAACATAAGCTAGTGCAACTACTCTACAAAAAAAGTATCATAGCTTCCCCATTTAAACACATGATAACGGCAAGAAAAACAGCCAAAGCAAAACCAAGTAACATATTAAACAGTATCTAAATGGTGGGAATGAGCTGTGCTATGGAAGACAAAATGGCAAAAAGCAGGATAAGTAGCCTGTAAATTATAATTTTAAACTGTGCTTATTCTCCATTTGATCTTTTCTTTGACAAGAAAGAGAGATCATTTGGCTGATAACTGTAAAGTATCTGTACCATTTACTCTCTAGATTATGTTATCTGGGTGTTAATTCCAGGTACATGACACAGCCTCCTGTATTTTATAAATGCATATTAGTAAGAATAACTTTATTTCTTTTTTCAATTTTTTTTTTTTTTTTTTTTTTTTTTTTTTTTTTTTTTTTTTTTTTCTTGTTCTTTCTTTTTTTCCCCTTGCAACTCTAAGTACATTTGAGATACCTCAGTTCCCTGAGCTAGAACATCTCCCATCTGCAGGAGAGCCAGGTGATGCTGAGTGTACCTAACTGCATTCTGTTTCTGTATTCTATCCAAGTTATTAGCTAGTCATCATAAATCACTGTTTGGCAGCCTTATGTTTGTGTGTGTTATCCACTGGTTCCATCTCTTCTTCACAGCAAAAAAATGAGCTTTGTATTCCAATTTACCATAGATTTGACGATCGCTAATTTAACATTTTGACCCAGAAGGATAATGGTTAAACTTCAACAACTATTCAGTAAGTTGTTCTCTAACAGTTATTTGCATTATGTCCCTTGAAGGTTACATTTATCCCTATTTAATTAACTCAAAATTCTCTAAATTTTCAACTAAAGTAGTGTCAGCGCTTAGTATCTCCTTTCAGGGATGTTTATTTGGGGAGAGGAGAAAAATACAACTTTTTTCCTTCTTTCTTAGTCATGTGTCCTCTAAATCACTTTTATACAGTTACACGCTTAGGCCAAACATATTACTAAAATCAACAACATGAGCGCTAGGACTGACCTGCTACATTTTATGTCAATGTCCCTTGAAGTGTTACCATAAAATAAACCATAAAGACTTACTCAGACATTGTATAACTGCTGATAAACATTTTCTTTACTGTCCCTTGCTAAGCTTTAATTGAAGTAGAACAACGAAACCATTTCTTCTAAGACTGATCCGCACATTTTATGTAGCTGATACACAACTGGATCTGTTTACATTTAAATATAAACAACATTATGTATTCCTAGCTCACAAATAAGGTGATAATGTGAATGCTGTTGTTTGTGGCATGGTTATGACATGCATACTATCTAAAAATAATTTCAAGTTCAGTCCACAATCTATGGTTACTGTACCTGTTGACACAATCTTATCGTTAGAAAGTCCCTTTTTTTTTTTTTTTTAAATCTTCCATTCTTGTAAATAAAGCAACTGTTTAACAATTTGTAGCCTCAGCAGAGCTTGCAATAACTGAGCCCATTAGTGACCACAGTAGGATGATTCTCCAGTGTTGGTGATACAAACGCAAAATCTGAGAGAGATGCAAATGTCTTTGTGATACTGCAAGTCCCACTATTTTTAGGAGCCTGACAAACCACTGAACTACTCCTTCAGTGTCCAAAGGCCTTAAGAAGTGTATCACAGATCTTTGCTTAGAGAGTTAATCACTTAAAACTTGCTGTGTTTCTTACAGCATTATTATAAGCTCTTAAAACTGTTTTGGTACGAAGCATTACTTACAAAACCTTACTTCACAAAAGAACGTAGAGGGAGAAGTGAAGTGTACCTCCAAAAGTCTTGTGAGCCACCTGAGGGAGCATTTGGTTCAAATCCAATCCCTTTAAGTCCAAACAGTTAATGCCTCTCTCTCTAGGTCTTGCAAGTGGACGCTGAATTCACCTCATTTCCCATGTAATGTCTTTTTCAAAGATCAAATTAAATTATGGTAACACAAATAATCTGGTTGAAGAAACTAATTGTCTTCAGACTCAAATTTTAAGAGTACTCTCTGGTAAGAAACCAGTATTCATGCATTTTCTGTCTCTCTTCCTTAAGAAGTACTTTGCAAAGTATTCCAGAGAAGCCACAAAGTACATACTAAGCTTTTTCCTCTCTCTTAATGTTTGATATATCCTAATTGTAAACAGGACACAGATGTTATCTGACAATTTCTAGTCCAAGGTCAAGACCTTTCCTATTCTGGGAACTATGGAGTCCTTGAATGCTCTCTTTAAATACGCAGATATGTACACAATATTTACAAGAGGGTAAATAAAATTTTTCCTTCCACTTTATTTTTCAGATTTCAGGTATGGGAACAGACTCTCCTCCCAGTGGGCTCTTATGCACCAAGATGCCTGCCTCCAGTAGCTCAAGGCCAGCATCCCATCTAAGGCCAGCAGAGACACTGCCTGCCCAGCCAGTCTTCTTCAGATGGTAACCTGGTATTGCTCCTCTAATGCTGGAGGATCTGACTGTGATTACTGTCTTCTGGTCATTAAGGCCCTTTTCTTCCTGTCTTCTGGTCTCCTTCTCCAAGGGTTGCAAGGCTTCAAAACCTGCTTGCATCTTCCTGCCATCATTGACAGTTGACAAAAACTGCAGTCTGCAGTCATACTTTTCTCAGGATGCAGGCTCCCTTCTATCCAGACCTGTTCTGTTCTTCCCCCAGATTGCCATCTTGTGAAGCTGCATGTGCTGGAATCTTGATAACCTGCAATCCCCTATTTGCTGTCTCCATCTTACGTGTTTCTCATCCTTCTTTCCTCTTTCCTTTAGGGGCTGGCACAACCAGATAGTCCTCTACAGGCTCCAGTCTAACCCATCACAATCTTTAGAGTCCAAGTCTCCACAGGTGCAGCAGTCAGGTCCTCAGAGATGGACACCGTTGCCCCTTCAGGCCAGGCATGCATCCTTCCCATACCCATTAGGCGACTGACTTCCTCCACAAAGCAGCTACTGTTTTCAGAGCTTCTCATGATGGGACTGAGAGCCAGGCTGTGCCAGACACCCTTTGTCTCAGATTTGGAGTACTGTCCTTCGCCTTAGCAGCACCCATGATGCGGAGCAACAACAGCTTCTGCCAAAGCAAGTACTGGCAGCACCACAACCTGGTGGTAGACAGGAAAGATACCTGAGCACACTAGCAAAATGCATCTCGCTCAGGGACAGGCACCACCACTGCCTGGACAACCTCCACACACAGTTTCACTCTTTGGTACTTTTAAGTAATATAACAGCTGCAATCATAACGCGGGAATGAGAGGAATATTTTCAAAACATTACCCTGAGGTGGAAAGAAACCACTGTCTTTTGCATCTCTTGGTGACATCCCTTCATCTACACATTTGCACAACACAGGACAAGACGACAGCTCTTCCCATCACACAAATGATCAAAGCCCTCAGGGCTCTTAGCAAAGAGGGAGGGAACAAAGCCAAGTGGAACTAGGAAAACAAGGAAGCAACACCCACAGCTGGGAAGGAATAACCACAGCAGCCACATCCCCACAACAGATAAGGAATCAACATTGTACAAAGGAGCGAAGCTGTGATCCACACTCACCACCTGATGCACCTTAACCTTGACAACTAAAGGGGAACTTTTCAGCCTTTCACCATACACAGCCTCAGTTGAATCAGTAAGATGATGTCTTGCAAGCGAATCTCTGGAAAACCATACCACCTTTCTTTTTTCTGCACCTTGTCGGTCGGAAACAAAGCCAAAAAAAGTCAGAGACCTGACCCTTTCCTTCACGCATGCAGAAAACCATCCACTTGACTTCTGTCTTGAGGAGCAGTTTGTCTGGGCTGGGTCCACCTCTTTTTGTCCTTGTAAAAGAGCTGCTCTCTCTGGCAAATGCTCACCCCAGTCCTGGAAGTCCATCAGGCAGATTTGGGGCACACCCACAGCCTTGTGCGTTGCCCTGAGCTCACTCGCAGAAGTTTTACTTCTGGCAGTCCTTTCCAAATACACAAAGAAAAAAAAGTGATTGGGAGTAGTCAGAGCAGATTTACAAAGCAGAAATCATGTCTGACCAACCTGATAGCATTCTATGACAAAATGACTAGCATGGTAACCAAGCAGAGAGCAGGGGATGTTGTTTATTTTAACTTTAGTAAGGCTTTCGACTCTGGCTCCTGTAACATCCTCATCCACAAACTAAGGAAGTACAGGGTAGATAAATGGACAGTGAGGTGAACTGAAAGCTGATCAAACTGCCAGGCTGAAAGGGTTGTGACCAATGAGTGGCACAAAGCCCAGCTGGAGAACAGTCACTCACTAGTGGCATATCCCAGGGGACAATATTGGGGACAGTACCTTTAACATCTTCATTAATGACCTGAACAACAGAACAGACTGCACCCTCAACAAGTCTTTAGAAGATACAAAACTGGGAAGGGTAGTTTATACATCAGATGGTTGTGCAACCATTCACAGGGACCTCAACAGGCTGGAGAACATCAGGAAGTTCAACAAAGGGAAATGTAAAATCCTGGATGTAGGGAGGAATAACCCCATGCACCAGTACACACAAGGGACCAACTGGCTCGAAAGCAGACTTGCAGAGAAGGAGCTAGGACTGCTGCTGGGCAAGATGATCATGACCCAGCAATGCAGCGAAGGTCAACAGCCTCACCTGAAGGGAGGTGATGCTTCTCTTCTCCTCATACTTGGTGAGACTACATCTAGATTACTGGGTTCAGTTCTTGGCTGCCATTACATTCTGCCTTTTAGCTGACTCACCATAAAGCCTTGCACCTCCTTTTGTTTGTTTGTTTTTTACTTAGGACGTCTCTTCTTGTCAGATACGACTGTTTTGAAATGTCTCCTCAAGCTATCAATATGTTCTGTTCATACACGTAAGTCTCACAACGTTATGACCACTGGATGATGACATTTGGGTTTCAGTGCACAACCTTTTGTATGCCTAGTGTGGTCTGGGCACTGCTCCTCCTTGGGCTCCTATCTTTGAACTAGCATGCAACTGTTTTTCCACCAGTATGTTGCAACCAAGTTCAGTCTGTCTTGGTGCTGTCACATGAATCAGCTTGAGTTCTACTATGACTGAAATAAACACATAAATACAGAGCTCTTGAAAATCCTAATTTACCTGACCCAAATTATAGAGTAAATGGTAATATTTCACATATGACTGCAGTGCCTGCAGTTGCATAAAAAAATGATTGTTTGTCCTCTGTAGAAGGTGAGAGAAGACCTGCCAGGATTAAATTAGCAGTGTTCATCAGGCACAGCATCCTTAACTAACAGAGATAGTGCCGGAGAACTGTCTCTTTCATTTGTTCCTGTAGAGGCTGTGGCTGCTTTTTATAACTTGCATGTGTTTAGCAAGTTTCAACAAGTGTGCTGCATTTACACTCTTTCTTACACCTCTAAACTGGTTCTATCCAGCTTTCAAAGGTACTTGATTTTATTCATGAGTAACTGACCATTCTGCCTATATGTAACAATTGCTTATACCTTTCTTTGCCACAGCTACAAATGTCAGGGTTTATCTGCACATTTCACAGGGTAATAATTGTTTCCTCTCTTCTCTTCTCCTCTTCTCACAGTTCAGAAAAATCCTTAACAAGCAGTTTTGTGCTATGAATTAATATACTCTGATACCTTGTTTCATGAACAAAACTGGGTATTTGTCTCAGGCGCAGTTTCCTTTATTAGCGCTATTCTAGAACTGCCTTTAGTTAAGGAATACATTCAAAATATTTGGCAAAATTATTAGTATTTATATGTAAATTAACATTTCCCATATTCTTAATCATTTGTACACATTTTTTTCCATTGGCCTGCTTTGTTTTGCTTTATGCAATTCAATATAGTGGATTGGAAGTTAAAATGCTTAGAAATCTGCAGTAGAGGTACATTCACAAATGTTCTACATGGGGATAGAGGAGTGGGAAAATTTTTTTCTGCAATTCTTAAGCATTCAGTGCTCAAAAACACTTCCCCAGACCTGATTCCCCCTGAGAACCAGAACCATGCAGCAGAAAGTGGATGATGAGCTTCACAACAAGCCACTAATTAAACAACTTTGACTTGTTAATTTATGCTTAAAATATTAATGTACCAAATTAAAGTACCAAAAATATAAGCTGGTAGGCTATGTTCTGATCATATTGAATACCATTTCTTTACTATTCTGCTAAACTATATGTAGTTACTAGTGCTAGCACTTTTTTTTTTTCTAGTGCATATAGAAATTCAGTACAATTGTATATTTACTATATGTATTATTTCAAACTAAACGTGCATATACTTCTTAGTCAGGAAAGCTGATAGTTACAGAAATGCAGTTTGTTCAGGAAGAAAACAGCCCAACTCTGAATTAAAGACACAGCTTTTCTTAATTTTATCTAGCTCTTTCAAATGGTCACAGAAGTTTGTATATGGCAAAGAATCTCACAGAAGCCCAACAACCCCTGAGCGCAGTTCCTTATCTGCAAAAAACAAAGTGAGTATCCCAAAATAGATAAAACCTTCGATGAAAGGTCACACTAACCCTCAATCATATTTTGTAACGTATATACTTTTTGTGTACCTTTTGTAACTTAAAACTTCCTTTCAGGAGACAGTTAAATAATCAACATCTTTCTATGATCAATATAAATAACTGAGCAAAAGCTCTGCCTATAGAGCAGAATGCTCTATAGTATGTTATGCAAGACGGCATTTAAAATCAGATGAATATGTGTGGGCATGCAGAAACACCCACAGGAACAGATACATAGAATTTTATCTTATTCTGCATTTAAGACTTTTCTTGTTATTCAGGCTTAAGTAGATTTTGGAACCAGGAAGGTGAGCTTCAGATGTTGTTCTTGGGTCCACAGTTGACACATACATATGCAACAAAGATGTACTTCATCACTGTCTCTAACAAAACATAGTGGCTGCACCTGATATGCTATCAAAATAGAATACATTCATGACCCCATACAGCCAGGGTGACCTCGTAATAAAGCTACTCTATGAGACAAAATCAAACTAAAATTTGGAAGCCATGTATTGTAGACAAATTGTTGGGTTCAAGGTAACTAAAGAAAATACATACCATCAGTATTAGGATAGTTTACTACAGGTACTATAAGAAAATCAATCCCAAATAACTACCTAATGACAGTCCATCCTGCAAGTTTAAGCTGGTGTAGAAAATATGCATTCCCAGCCCACCAAACAGCATTCTTAATGAACTGGTGATTTTTCATGATTATTCTCTTAATTTTTAAACAGGTTTCTGAGCTGCTTTTGTAGTAAAGAGAAAAGAGGAATCAATGAGCAAAAATGAGAGACAGAAGACTAAGCTAACAGTTTATCTCAGACAAGAACACTTGTATGATCCAAAGCCCATTGAAGATGTCAACAGAAATGGCACCATTCGTTTCAACAAGTGCTGGATCCAGCTTTCTTGAGAATTCTCCAATTCTTTATTTATGGTAGTGAAAGGGGAAAATTACCAGCTCAAGCCAGAGGGAAATGATATATTAGCTTGCTTTGATAAAGAGAGTAAAAAGAAGAAGCTTACTTCATTGCAGTTCTCTGGTTACCACAGAGTGCTGGACAATACACAACAATATACAAAGGTCACCTTTCTGCTTTTACAACACCAGATTATCTAAAATGCTTTATGATTTATCTGAGTGTGAAACTGACTCTTGTGACGGCTTTTATGAAGAGTCTGAAAGCAACTGAAAAACGGTGTCTATCACTTTTGCCTGTGATAGCCTTTGCATTCACCCCAATATTCCTCCTCTAAAGGAATGCGGTGTCTCAGCTGACGATGTACTTCTGCAAGACGATACTCCAGTGGCCAGGCCAGCCTTCTGCTGAGCCAAAGTACAAATGAAGTGCAGAAAGTCTACAGGGGAAATCTACCTTCAGCAAAGAACAGAAGCAAATTTATTTACTAAGTAATAACAACAACAAAAAAAAGTTAAAATCCATTTCCTCTACATTACACAGTTATTATTACTGCTAACACCTGATACACATCTTGATCACTAATACAGTTCTTTATGAAGTGTACCTTTGTGGTCTGTGTACCACTAATGACAGCGCAGAGGTTACTCAGCTCATTGGATCACACCCAATTTATTTCACTGAAACGAATGGTTCTTATGCTTTGACACCTGCTGTTCTTTGCTACTGACCGCTACTTCGTAGTCTTAGAGCTGATAACAAGTGATTCATTAGCTCTGTCAGTAGAAGAGCTCTAGTCATTACAACTTTGTGACTCCTGTGTGAGGATCTCAGCCAGGATGGCTTAGCTGCATTGCCAGAGTTCCAATACAAGTCTAATTCAATGTGAAGGACCTCAGATTTTATTATGTGGTACTTCCTTCCTATCATTTTCCAGTGACTTCATGCACTTAAACAAATCATCTATATTTAGTGCCAGAAATGCACCGATGATTCTGCTCCTTTCTGATTTGCAAGTTAAGCTACGCTAATTTATGCCAGCCAAGGTACCACCTCACACTTCAGAAGTTTCCAAAAATATTGTGCAGTTTGCTTGCCTTTGATCTACAGAGATCATAGTCAACTCTAACAATAGCCGCCCTGCCTATAGTCTAAATTGTCAAGACTGTAAAACTCCAACCTGTAATTACATTAATATATGTTTTAACATGAGTTTACAGTATGTCAACATCCAAATTTGTTGATAACGGCAAACTCTGATCAATCGGAAAAAAAAAAAAAAAAAGCAGACAGTGAATTGTTCCTTATTTTTGTTCTGCAAAGTAAACTGAAACATGATAGGAACCACAGAAGTGTTTTAATTTTTCAAATAAAGATAAGAGGAGCTTGAGGAAAACCAGATGGCTATATAGACCTGTGCAGTTAACTATTGAATTAAATTGTGGGGTATGTTGAACTTAATTTTCTTAGGAAGAACACCAGGAATATTAGAAAGCTCTTCTTATTTCTTTCTGCTAAAAAGATGTTTGTTACCTTTAAAGAATTTCTGAATGACTAAGATAATGAAGCTATGAAGTGGAGTGTTGTTTTTTTTTGTTTGGTTAGGTGGTTTTTTTTTTTTTTTTTGCTTTTTAGTACTTAGTGAAAGGAAACAAAACAAGTGGTTTTGTTTTAAATACACTACAGTTGTCCTGGAGTACAAATTAAAGGTCAGCGATACCCACGTGACATTAAGTACAGAGTTATTCAAAACTTATTACAACAAAGCAATACAAACAAACAAAAATGTTCAGTTTCTTCTCCACTTCAGTCAATGGGCATGAGAAAAGAGGATTTTTTCTTTCGAAAATTGGATATGTGACTTTATGGTCAGTTTCCACTTTGGTTTACATCTATTTATGTAGACTGACACATATTTATACATAATTTCAGTAAGCATGTTAGAACATTTTTAGAGTAACTTGCACTCTTAACATTATACTAGTGTTATTAGGAACAGAAAACCAACAGGAAGACCTGACGTCAGAATAGTAAAGTAGTGAAAATACACTAGTTGAATAAAAAGTTCACTACACTGAGGCTTGGCCCACTGTTACTATATTGAAATAAAAAAAAAGAAAAAAAGAGTCTAATGTGAGGAATAAATTTACTTAGGGCCTTGCTTGTTGGACTCTCAATTATATATATATATATGTACACACAAATATACATTCTATGGATAGTTTAATTCAAATGTCCCAGTTAGGGAACAGACATCCCAGGTAAACAATCATCTCTTTCAGAAATCTCAGCTTCCAGCAATAACGTCTTGTTTCTGGTAGGCAAGTCTGTCTCAGGAATTGGCTTCAAGCAGACTAATTAAAGTCTCTCATTACTCTTCATCCCATAGAACTCTACATTTGGTAAACAGTAAAAGCTGAAATATATCATCTTCAAAAATGAAAATTTATTTGTACTTGTGAGAAAACGATACAGAAGCCCATGCAGTCCTGTCTCATACTGATATTCCCAGAATAACAATTATGTCCAAATTAAGCTAGGCAACGTACATCAGTGAGACTGTCTATTCACATCTATGCAGCCACCAGGCCTTTCTGCTTCCTTTCCTAACTGACAGGTATCTTCTGTGTTTCAGAAATTATGTAAATCCGAGTTAAACTGAGAAGAAACAGCACAGTCTTTGCAATCTACATCCCAAAGTTAGGGCACTCATTTCAATGATCTTCTGGCTCCCCATCACAGCAGGAGCATATCTTGCCAAGAAGTCAAGAGGCAAAAATTGGAACCTACCATTAAATAACGAACAATGCCTTCCTGCAAAGTCTATTCTTCCCCAGTTTAACCAAGCCTCTTTACTAGTCCCATAACATTTTTGTCAATAAAGCCATAAAACAGCTCAGAAGACAGCAATTTTGTCTCTAAGTTACAAAGTGGTGTGATGCAACAGAGCCTAGGGTGATGGACAAACAAGTGGTGCTGGGGACTTAAAACCGATACCACATAGATTTGGGGCTGGGCGGATGAAGAAAAGAAGGAAGAGTAATTCAGACTAGCTGCAGACTGGCCCTAGGGAAGGAACACACTGCAGCAGTTGGAGGTCACCAAGCTCACTCCACAAGTGCCTGTTTTGCTTTAGGTTCACACAAAAAGCATGCACAGTTCAAGCATTCCCAAATTGTTCTATGATGCAAACTAAAGCCCAAATAAGTGAGGACAACTAGGATATTGACTTCCACAGGACATTCCCAGTCCAAGCTGAACTTCTAATATAGATCCACCTCTAGGACCTGTTTGCCAAACTCTGAACTGCTCACTAACTTGAATGGCTCACCAGGCAATCATTTACCTATTTTTCAAGCAGTTCCAAGGGCCTTAAGCATTAGTCTGAATTTCCCAAAAATTACAAATAGAGATCTCTCTGTCCTTCTCCTAATTTTAACCTTACTACTCATAACTTCACACACTGAGGATTCCTACAAAAAGGATACAATATGCCATTTCTTTAACAGTAGGAGATCAAAAGCTATGAATTCTATTACTTGCTAGCCTGGAATCTGAAAAGCCTTTCCAGCAGTAACGGGTACTACCCTCAGTGTCCATTGGTTCATCTCTTCTTGACTCTGTGGTGACTGTTTTTCATCTACCTTAGTTTTCCATGCATGCATATATCCTACATCTGAAAATTTTTAGAAAAGTAATCTGCCTTTTCTAGATGGTAAAAGTGGGCCATTCACATAATAGGGGTATAAACAGAACAGTGACTGAGTGAATTAATTGATAATTGAGTAAATTGTGTGAACGGGCTTTGAGAGAGGTGGGAGACTCAGTAGTTCTTGACTGGTTATTAAATTGGAACAAGCTCTAATAATGAAGGCACAAATGGAAATAATTGGAAGGAATCAAAAGGAGGCACCACTACCTGTTATGTTGTGGAGGAACTCCCATGGGAGATCATCACTGCCTCTCGAGCACCCACACACACCTCTGCAGATGTGGGAGGAAATGATCTTTGTAAAAACAGGACTGAGGGTTTAACACAGCTCCCAAAGTACAGCAAAAGGAACATCTCTAAGATAGTATTTGTGCCAGGATCCCAAATGGTCAAAAACAGAGAAAGATAAATGTTGACCTTTATATAGGTGCATTTGCTGTCTTTCATCACCATTTTACAGAAAGCTTATATATTTTGGTGTATTTGAAAAGGCTACTAATACCAACCGAGCTAATCACACCAAGAGAAAAAAAAAAAAGACAGTGCTGCTATCCAAATGCTACTCATGACGAATTAGCTAACGCCTCTAGCCAGTGGGACAAATCATCAATTGTATTTCAACTAGAAGCACTGCAAAAAAAATCAAACTTTGGAGTTAAGACTCCTGACAGTTGACAGTTTCTCAATTGGTTTTTTAGTTAGAAAAAGGAAAAGGAGGAAAAAAAAAAAAAAAAAAGAACAGACTTAGGGAAAAAGCAGTGCTTCTGTTGCAGATTTGTAACAGATTACTGGGTCACTTGGAGTCACATTATCTCTATGGTCAGAACTTTTCATTTGGGAGTCTAAGCCACAGTGACTCAGCAGAACTAAGAACATTCTGTACCACTGTAAAGTAACAATGCCAAAATGACCTAAAAGTCAAACTGGTTTTAAAAATAATCTTAATTTAAAAATAAGAATAAATATAACAGCTGTAATTTAGAGTGATGAAGTGAAAGGCTGATCAAATTAAATATACAATTACTATGGGTAAGAAAAACTGTTTCAAAGCAGATACCTCCATGAGAGATTGCTTTAGGTTTCAGAATACATTTTGCTAGACACATAGATTTCACTGTGTACATGAGACATAAATACTGGCTTCAGTGATTGCATAGATTTACTTCTGTATGTTCTGGATCTGTAGTTGCAATGATTGTAATGCTAACAATACAAATGACATTTGTATGTTGCTTCTGAAAAAGCCCTTCAAATTTATTAGTCTTTTTAATGTTCTTTGACGAAGAAGTAGATTGAAGCCACGGAAATCACTACTGCATAACACCAATGAATATCAGAGTCCAGGAATATAACACCACTTCGTTTCTAAATTAGTGAAGCAAATTTAGAAAAAGCACTCAGAAACCGGTGTTACCACTGGGATTTTATCCTTTAAGCGCTGACCTCCCCAAATGTAAAAGATCCTCTCTCCTGCTCCAGTGATTCATTATGGTAAAAGCAACTGAGGGATGTAAGAAAGTTTTAACACCTTGTTGCAGTCAGGGGAGGCTGTATTATGGAGGCCTTGATTGGTGTTACCTAACTTTGAACTGAGGTACCTGAGTCAGTGAGCCATCCCAACCTCCTTATATAAACTGAGGGAAAAGAAAGATCTCTTCCCCCTGGAGCTGGAGTGCACATGAGGTAAAGCAGCCTCTAAAGGAATCCCGTCCTGTGAACCGGCTGGGGAAGATTCCCCAGGCACCTTTCAGCGTCAGCTTGGTGTTTTAAGCTTAGTAAAACAAATTCTAGCCTAAGATCACTGCTGAAACCTTTCCTGACATCTCATGGACATCTAGATATTAGGCAAATGATGTCTTCCAAACCCTCCCTAACTTTTTCCAGAATTACTCTGTGTGCAACACCACCAATTTATCACCCCAGCCCTTAGAAGAATACCATTTTCAGTGTTTCTTTTTCTCTCATTTTTTAACATCCAAGCTACATTACGCAACAGAAAGACTTCCTTTCTCAGGCAAGAGTCGAGAAAACGTGGAAGTCTGGCTGAACTAAAGGATTGTCATGGTTTTGGCTGGGATAGAGTTAAATTCTCTTTGTAGAGGTTCACACAATGCTGTGTTTTGGGTTTTTTGATGAAGATAACGGTGATGTTTTCAGTTGCTGCAGAGCAGTGTTTGTACAGAGCCAAGGACTTTCCAGCTCCTCGTATTGCCCTGCCAGCGAGGAGGTTGGGGGTGCACAAGGAGCTGGGAGGGGACAGGACCAGGACAGCTGACCCAAACTGGCCAAAGGGATATTCCATACCACATGGCGTCATGCTGAACAATAAAACTGGGGGGGCTGGCCGGGGAAAAGGAGGGGGCCGCTGCTCAGGAACAGGCTGGGCATCGGTCAGCGGGTGGTGAGCAATTGCATTGTGCGTTGCATTGTGTACACTTGGTTTGTATATTCTTTTACTATTATCATTATTATTATTATTACCATCATTGTTTTTCCTTTCTTTTCTGTCCTATTAAACTGTCTTATCTCAACCCACGAGACTTTTTTCTTTTTCATGATTCTCTCCCCCATCCCACTGGTTTGGGGGGTGGGGGGAGAGAGAGCAAACAGCTGTGTGGTGCTTAGCTGCCTGCCGGGTTAAACCACAACAAGGATGCAACTGACAACTGTGAAATTTCTAAGTCCATGTAAAGCATATTCTTAGGATTCTGTCCTTTCTTGGTCTAAATGTTCATTTACTAACTAAAATAAGCAATTTTCTTTTTTTCTACAGAACACTCCGAAGTGTATATACACATAGTGATGCCTGTACCTGAAGAACAAAGCTGAGAATTGCATTTAAAACAAAATGAATAATTCTACACAGCCCAAACCAAAGCATCAAAAATGACCTGCTCTAAACATATATTTTTCTCAAGTTTTCTCAAAACTTACCTGCAAAAAAGAAGTCTGCTTATCTGTTTTGAAAAATAAATAAGATCCATAGAAATGGAAGCACTCAGATACTGTCTAGTAGAAGTTAGATGCCTGCTTATTTCAAGCCAGAGGTATCAACTTGCTTTTGTTCTCCTATAGTTGTTTTTCCTTCTTTTGTTTCTGGTTTCAGATACAATCAACTATCCACATCATGATGACCACTTTTGAAGTTAATCATAATTGCATTCTACAGAATGCTACACGTCGACTGCATAATACAGAAAATACAAAAAATTATGAGGCAAAGGCTTCATAAATTTGCAGTGCTTACTGTTTAGGGAATACTCAGAAGTCATTTCAGAAAGTAGAGAATTAAATAAACAGGACTGCAGTTTGTAAAAATGTAAAGCCTTATTCCGCTTTTCAAAAGAATGGTGTAGCTGAAGGGACTGCACCCGATGTAGCACATGCACTAACAATACGTTACTTCAAGAAGAAAACTTATAGCTATTACACTCATCAAAGCAAACGATTGCCTTGCAAAGTGAATACAGCCAACTGTAAAAAAAGCCAACTACTGTTGCAAAGTTTTACATGAAAACTGATCAGTCTGCCCATACTACATATTCTTGACATACAAAGGTCATAACAGCTGACATTTTAAGGCATTATAAAGCTACAGATTTGTACATTCTACAATGTGAGTTCTGAAAGGGCTGTAATGTAAGACAGGAAATATTTAGGACATTTTGATATCTACAAAACGGCAAATGATTTTACACAATGTTCTGCTACCAACTGATTTTTTAAAGATAGTCTGTTAAATTCCAGCAAGAGCATATTTTAATGATCTATGTTGAACATACCAATGATATATCCTCTGTTCTCTTCTTGCAACTCATTACTTTCTGAGCATAATGCTTCAGAACAAGCCCTCTTTTGAATAAAAGTGAACTTCAGCACAGGAAGGATCCAACTATGTCAGCAGCAGCTGAAAATCCATTTCGGACCAGAGATGAGAGCCATAAGGTTTCAGGTGTGACCCTGACTAGTAGAACTTGCTCCACAAAGACAAGTAATAGCATACTGCAAATTATTCATCATCAATTGATTTGCTCAGACAAATGATGTATCATGAATTGGTCTCATACTTTTCTATTTGTTACAATTGATACAACATAGTTTTTGGTGTGTTAGTGAAGTGTTACATATATACATTGCCTTTCTCTAAGCCTGTAGAACATGAGATCCCTATTCATCATTTACATGCGTACTGTCTGAACATGAATATTGCTACAAACTATTACTAGGTGTTAAAAGAAAAATCAGAGTCATGAATAAATGCAAATTGCATCAGCACAAGTGCCAGAGAGACCAGGGCAGTACAAATTATGAATGAGCCACCACCAAACAGTAAGGACCATAAAAGGAAGCTTTGCTGATGGTTGTGAAAAGAGTTTAAGGGATGAGCAGAGTGCTTTAAGAAGAAAAAGCAGAAATAGTATTTATTGTACCTATATCAAATAGAATTCAGAATGCATTCTTTGAAGTATCTTTGCTGTGTAAAACAAACTGCTCATGCTCTCATAAGAACTTTATGACATGTCCAGTGCATCTCCTTTCCACACAAATAAATAACCCTTTAGGCAATTTAGTTACGAATCCTGTTAAGACTACTCAAGAACTGAAGAATCTTTCTTTGAACAGATTAACTCATGTCACTTGAATAGGATTTAGATCACAGAGCTTGCACTTGCTGCTTAGCTAGTATTTCAGACCCAAACTATCCTCTGTTCTGTACAGGATGTAGTATATTCACCCTTATTTCTGAGAATCATTTGTATTGCAAGGAAGTAATCATGAAGCTGGGGATACAAACACAATCATCTATTTAAAGGACTGAACCTCACAGCAACTTGTTTCTTGCATGAATGCTTTTTCTTGTTTCTTGTAATCTAAAGTCTACAAACTGTGCCCTACATCTGGGCCTCAGCAGGTTTAGAGGTACAAGATAACTACAACTGGTATTTGACCCGAATAAACTCTACAAAACCCTAATTCCAAATGAACACAAACTCCTACATGGAAATTAAATCCAACTGGAGTTATTTAAACTTGCATTAAAACAACAATCACAAAATTCCCTTGCCTGAGAGTTTTGCTGCTGATTATGAGGGCAGGCTTTTTTTCCATTGTATTCTGCTTTTATGAACACATGTATTTTTCCCTTTTCAAGTATTTTGTAAGCACATGACATTTATTTCATATTATGACATACTATAATTTCAGAGCTGTTTTTCTGAATTAAAATTTTGACTGCACACAAACAAAAAATAATATTCCACTTTGACATAATTACTTGGTGCTTTAAAACTTGTCAAGGGTTCCATTGAGACAGCTAATGAGTAGTCCTACACTATTACAGAGACAAATGCAACACAATGATTTTGTCTTTTGCAAAGTTTATTGGAAAGAAGAAAATCAAAGAATGAGAAAGAATGGTAAGAAATCAATAATAATGCTAAATATTACTTTCTTATCAAATTATTATACTTCTAAAAAAATTAAATCTGAGGTTTAAATACTAACCGATATACAATGTCAGTGCTATATAAACAGACTAAACTTTGAAAAACAATTAACACAAAAAAATCCACATTGCTAGAACTTCAACAGTTGTCATTTTACATTTACACAGCAAACCAGAATGTGTCAAATCTTATGTGAACATGTAAACTGAGAAAACTCATTAAACACCATTATAAGATGGATATACAAGCTGTTACTTAAGTGTCACGAAGAAAAAAAATATATTACCAAAAACTTATTTCATTTATTCACTTCTACCAGTTACCACTTCTTCCTTATCCCGCCTGCATCCATCATTGCTACAAACATACTTCTTTTGCTAAGATAGCTTCAACCAGCTTGACTTGAATGTCATGGGCTGACACAGATGGTTGTGTCCTCATACGCTCAAATTTAGAATTTGTCTGACATGTTGGAACAATCACCACCCAGAAATTTGCAATGAAAAGAAAAAAAAAAACATAGACAAGGTAAAATACACAATGAAATAACATCACGAAAAATAGCCTTGAGTTTATGAAGGTCTTCACGCTTTCCATCTCATTTATAAGTTCCATGGTATTCATACATAATCTCCTCAAACATATTTCTGCTACCTTCTGGATAATCAAGTACTATCATTTACACTGAAAAGAAATACTAAAAGGAGAGAGAGACATGGCTTCTTAGGAATGACTTACTGTTTTTTTCTCAGACTTGACTGGAAGACAAGAAAGCTTCAACAAATAAAGAGAAATATTCCACATTCCAGCTATTGTCTAGCTCATCTTTACAGATCTCATCACGCTCCAAGGACATAAGTATTAGAAAAACAAAGTCACTCTCAATTTTAATGCACGTATCATCAAATATTATACTCAGTATTCAAAGGCTAATTTTTCCCTTTCGTTGCATGGGAAAAGTTACTCAAAGATTAATTAAATGAACAGACCCAAGTGCATCAATTTGGAAGAAAAGTTCATGGAAAATGTGCAGGTTTTTCCACACAGAAGAGTCTGGTTAAGAGGCAAAACAACAGACCCTCTTCTACAGTGCTGCAAACTTGCAAAAATAAATAAATAAATAAATAAACCACCAGTGCTGTGTTTCCTAAACAGCTAATCAACCTTGTGCAAGTTTAAGAAACAACTTCTGAAATCAGACTTACGTATGTAAAGCGAGGGCCTAATCCTGCAAATACTTCCATGTGAGCATTATTTACTCGGACAGGCAGGCCTCATGAAACAATTCGGGCACATCTATAAAGTTATCCATGTGCATAACTGCTTATTAGATCAGATCTGCCGCAAGAGCAAGCAGGTATCTACATGTCATTTGAAATTATCCCAGATAATACTACTTCCAGCCGAGGTCAGTGAATTTCTAGTTGACTCACTGATGCTTTAGAAGCTGTCACACTGATGACTGCAACCAATTCCCAATCAAAAGAGGGCAAGAGCCTGTCATTCCCATAGCAAGGTAGCAGCCCTCTATCAGAGCATACACGTATATTGCCAGTCATCACCATAAAATTGCAAGCACAATGATAAGCATTAGCAAGAGCAACAATGCGAGACACCTGTTGCTTGAAAAAAGATGTCAGCCAGACGGATTAATGAACACTGCAAGTGGCAATCAGTAAAGCCAAATGGCAGCTTCAGCGAGTACAAGCACACGTTACTTTATAAATGACAGTACTGCAGCTGGAAGGGTCACTTCTTTAGTATAAAATGGAATCCATTACTATCTTCATGCTCCACTTCTCTGCTAGTTTTGGCAGTCCATTAACAAAATGGGATGAAAAAGAACACATGGAGGTGGGGCAGCACGCTCCCAGAAATCCTCCTCCTCTTCCCAGGGCATATTCCAGCCTTTTTTTTGTGTTTGTGTGCAATAATGCACCTTCAAGCTAGTAACAGAGCTATCTCAGACTGAATTTTAATTTGGGAACTTCAAATGTAGCTATGACAAAAATCCACACAGAGACAGGAACTTCAAATGTGTTCGAACTCTCACTGAACAACAGCAGTTTGAGCGCTGTATTCCCTTAGGCTCTTCAAATCCTAACCTGCAATCTCATCCACAGGTCAAATTTACTCTGAGCATAGAATAAACTGATATAATTGCTACAATTTGAAGAGAAGGGGACTTTTTTTTTTTTTTTCTTCTGTCCCCTTTTACAGCAGTTTTAACCTTGAACACATGACTTCTAATTCAGTGAAACAAAGTTTTGGAAAATGTGATAGGAGGTCATGCCTTGCTTCTAGCATTGCCTTAATAAAACACTAACTGCATTAAATACACACTGATAGAATTCATAATAAAGCTAAACAATTCTTTGTATGGAATGATGTTCCACTGAAATACACTATTTCAATGAAATCAAAACTTCTCATGAAAAAGCATCATATTCCAAAGAGACTAGCAGCTTCTGTCCCTTCTCTATTTACAAAGGAATAAAAAATTATACAGCTATATAATCTAGGTCTGCATAATAAGAACCCCCATTCGTGCAACAAACTCTGAAGTGAGTCTCCCTAAGAAAAAACTTGCAAATTTTTGTTTTGTATAAAATCTTGAATTCATTTTTTCATTTCAGTTTTTTATAACTGTAAGTTAAAAAAAAAAAAAAGTTTATTGACCTTAAGTTGTTTTCAGTATTTTCATTTCTCATAAGTTTTGGAAAGATTTGCTTCTGTTCCTAATTATACACAATTTCTAATTCAGTATTTGCTACAGAATGGAAATTATAAATGCCAACTAGGTGTAAAACATAATTCCATGTCTTTTTTGGTCCCCCCAACAAAGGAGAAAAGGAAAAGAGCTCTTGGCTTTGAAATAACATCTCTTGTTCTTTTGTACAGTGGAAGACATTTTATGATGTTTAAAGGAAGTGTTCAGAAATACATCTTAGTCTGTAGTGACACACCAATGAATGATGCCAGAGTAGACTATGACATCTCAAAGCCATGCTTCAATTTTTAGGGCCTCCCCAAATACTAATTATTTTCAGTGAAGATTCTACCAGCACAGAGCATCCACCTGTTTCTGAATACTCACTGACCTGTTCCAATGCAAGGTAGAGCAGAGACAATAGAAAAAAAGACAACTAGGATGTCCTTTTTTATACGCCTAAGATATAGTAGGCCTGACATTTATACAAATTATACTGGAACACATTGTGAGCTTTAAATGGCCTTCAGCACTGTCAAAGTGCTGTAAATTGGCTTTAAGTGTGAAAGAAAGAACCATTTTCAAACCAATTGGCTGTATCTAGGAAAATTGTTTATCTCTCTCTGCGACTCTCAGAAGTGCCTTACAGCAGTTCCTACTCACAAGGAGCAGCCCTAAGATCATTTAAAACTTAAGCCCTGGAGCTCCGATTCCCTGGGACTATGAGGCTGGCATGCAGGGCAAAGTCCCTGGCACTCCACACCGTGTCATGTGGACACAGCTACGCAGGACTTTAAATCTGATTAGGAGCATTTTCCAGCCTTTGCAGTGATCATGTGGAAGTGGGCCAATTGTTGCTGCAATCATTATTTTGCTGGGAGCAGTGGATCCCGTTGCTTGCAAAATCTTCCCCTGCCATGCAGGGGAATCACAGGCTCAGGAACATGCCTGCATATACCTACCGTAATACACACATTTTCCAAAGCAGAGCTGGAAACACACTTTTGATGCACACTGGCTGCATGAGTCCTGTTACACTTTCAAACTTGAGCAAACAGGTCATTCTATAGAATTCTGACCATGCCATCTTTTATAAATAGTGGAGCAATGTCCATTTTAACACCTCTGAAATGGGTCTGAAACAAGGAAAGATAAGCAGACTAGTTATCCACTGAAGCTCATCAGATTAGACCAGAAAAGTAGCAAATGGTTGCTCGCAATACCCTGTTAAATAGAAACTTACTTATGACACTTTACTTGGGGAAAAACAGCATTAACACAAAGAATGTTTGGTACTAAAGATGCTGTGGTTATTTTTTCAAACATTTTTAACGAGAAAACCGTTCTGTTGCTGTTTCATATATATTACTAGCCATGTCTAACGTAAATGAATCTTGGAAAAGCTGCAAAAATACATAATCATGTTGAATACAATCAAAACAAAGTTACTCTGCTTACAATAATTTAACCACCAAGCTAAAGTTGTTTTCTATTTTTCCATTCAAATTAGTAGTAAAAGGATTCACAGACTTATGTTACAGCTTGAGAGTCAAGTCATATGAGAAAAATATTAGAAGAAAATAAGATCTACTATAGAAGAATCCGTGAAAACAGCTAATCTTTATTTAATTTTTATTTAATTCAACTTGCTTGGTTGAAAAACAAGGAGACATAACAATTTTAACAAAAACAGATTTTTATATAAGCAGATGGATGATAAAAGAGAGCTCTAAACTAGGACAGCAGAGATACAAAAAAAAATATAATTTTTACAGTGAAATTTGATTTTGTTGTTGTTCGTTTTAAATATCGTGGCCAATTCAGAAAGTAAATTCTCCTGAAACTGCAGAATCCACAGAATACTTTTTCTTTCACTTTAATATATAGTTTCTCAAGTGTTTTTATTAAACAAGTAATATTGAAGGTGAGAGTACTGGAAAGGATTGTTTTACCACAAACGGTAAAAATCATGCTGGTTTATTGAATTTATCTTTAAAATCTGTCTTTTACTGCCTATTCTTTCAGTGCTTGGTGTGTGGTCTGGATCAGTTTACCGTTTGCTTCTCTTTCCTAATCCAGTTTTACAGCCCTTGTTTAGGCAATCCACAATTCAAACAGGAAGCTTTCTTCTTTGTTTTGACACTGTTGAATATACAGAAGCCTCTGCCTCCCTGGATGCTCTAGGTGCTAACGTGACAATAATTCATTAGTAGCATACCTTAATATTACCAATGTTTCCCTATCTAATAATCTCTGTGTATGTTCGTTCTTTCTTTATCTTCATCATTCAAAATTGCAATGAACATTTTAGAGACACACTTCCCAGCAAAGAAACAGCAAAGCTGTAAGAGCTTTCTTTGTGAGATCACTTCAGATTTTTTCCTGTAATTTTTACCATCATTAATTGCTTCTTTTCATTTAATACATTGTAATATGTGAAGAATAAGTTTGTTCAGGAAGTTCAGTGGATGAGGAAAAGGAAAAGCAAGAGAACAACTGTATCTGGATATGCAACTTGGAAGGCCTGAGATTTGAAGAAACTGATGGCAGACAGCGGCGCAGCTGATAGTATGGGGAAGTGCAAAGGAAGTAAACTGTTTCATTAGTTTACCGCAATATAATACGGGGAATATGTAGCTTGAATTTTCCATACAATGCACAGCAAGTCTCTGGCAATGGTGGTTGCTTGACGGTTAGAGGATCCAGGACAACTATAGTATTCTCAGAAAAGGGACTGCATTGAATACAATTATATTTTCAAACAAATAATTAGAAGCGGCATATTCACTTCAAGCTGCTTTGTAACTGTACAAGGACATAAAACAGGACACATCGGTAAAGGAAAAATGGCAAGGGAAAGAATGTTTGTGTAAACAAGGTTGGATGATTAGAAAGAATGACTGAAGTCAAAGATCAGTCATCATTGATCTTCATGACTGTGATAACTTTATGGCTGTAAAAGCACAGGAAGAGTCATACATGTACAGGGAGCTAAAACATTGCTCATTTTTTCAAGGATACATGAGAAATATTCAAGTGAAACAACATTAAGGATCTATTAGAGATAGCAATCTATCATTTTTATCTGATCTTTTCTTATATAAAATTACACAAATATTTTAATGTGATAATAAATCATCTGACCTACATAACAGGTTTATTATCTTTCTGTTACCACGTGAACTGAAATATGAAAAACAAAAAAAAGTTAATTGACACTAAATGTTACTAAACAGCAAACAAACAAAAAAAGCATTGCAATTGTTATGTCTTATCACCCTAAACCTCGGTGGGATCAATTTTTTCCATCCATGTAACAACTGATGAACTCAGCAGAATCCAAGAGAAAAATCTAGCCCACCATATTTTAACCAAATCAGAAAGAAAATGGGGAAGAAAACTAAAAGCAAGAATATATATATATAATATATATACATTCATAAAATTCAAGTAAGAAATTTAGGAAATTGTTTGAAAAAAGGATGTTTACTTTGACCTTGAAAAGCAAGGTTGATCAATGACACAATCACAACATTCTATTCCCATAAATAGAAGGGAAGTCATGGTGACAGTTATTCTTTTCAATAATTGGTACCCGTGTCCCTCAAAATATGAGGGGAAAATGGTACATGGACAGCATAAAAAATGCAAATAATGATGTTTACCACATACTGTATTTGACACTGGACAACAGAATATTTTAAGCCTTCTTAAGCAATCAAACCCTGTGAAACACCACCTGTATTCTAATTAATGCAACAACTACAAGATAACTCTTCTTTGACCTCTTTTTTTTTCCTTGACATCTTTCTGCAGCTCCTCTTCCACCACGTGAAATATGCTTATGCTGTGCTCCACAATTCCCCATATACAAGTGATATATTTTTCTGTTACTGTTTTCATGCTTCCTTCCTACTTGTACATCCTTGCCTCCTTCTCACCATTCTGCTGTAGAATTATAAAATGCAAGAGAAACTATGTAACACAAAACCCTCTTCCAATATATCTAGTATACCAAGAAAGGGCGCTGCACTCATTATCAAGATTTTTTTTCCTGTCACTCAAGAACTCAATTAATTGCCAAGAAGGTAACCATGCTCATCATTTAGGACTTCACAGAGCAGTGCGACAGCCACACACCCCACATGGGATTTGCTGGTTCTTCCCAAATCAGCCTGCTCATGTACCACATGTAGTTCTACCAGGCAGTGCCAGAAAACAGGTTCTCCTAAGTAAATACCAGTCAGCTTGTGCAGGCAGTTCCCAAGGAATACAGCCATTTACTACTCCACCTGTTCACTGCAGTAGATGATGTTTCAGGCCTTTAATGGTTGACAAATTCAAAAACAGTCCTCACAGTTTCCTAAGAAGGTTTGAGGAGAAGCATATTATAAGATGTAGAGTTTGACTAAATGCAAGAAGGGTGTGCATGAAGGCATCTGATGAACTACAGGAGGATGTTCCAAAAGTTAATTTTCCAGATGAGAATAAGTTTCCCACCACATAAACATGCTTAATAGAATGTTTTTAGATTGGAGGAGCAGCCTATGAGGATCTGGTTTCTTCCAGAATGGCTTTTCTTTTAGATCATGCCTGTTCTAGACAGCTGTTAAGAATACATGAGCATCCACCTGATTTTCTTCTTGGACATCACGGCATTACTAAGAGATCTTTTATCCCAAAGTATTTTCTGAATCTTCAGCAAATGAAATTGAAGTTATTCTGGTTTCGATTTAAGAGGTCTGGCAAAGTGCCACTAGGCTGCTGAGCTTTCGCCTGTAGAACAGTCCTGTACTTGCTTTCCTCTCCTTTAGGTCTAGCAAGCCTAGGATAAGTGGGTTTTATTATTACCACCAATAGTCCACTGAGTGTTTTCAAATTCTCTAACATTTCCCAATGTCTCACAAAGATGGCAGCATTACCATGATGCATATTTGATCTTTTCACCACGGTGAAAAATTTCTACTGGAAGATAGTATTTTCACTGCTTATTTCTTGAAGCATTTCACTTTGATGCTGAGACTTCAAACTTATGTCCATACAGACATGTTTCTGATGTAGACAGATATAACTAAATGGTTTGGTATCCAAGTTTCATATTTAAATTGTTAGTCAGGTATAGGCTTAAGCTTGTTTTTAAATTTGGACTTGTAGTTGTCCACTCTGTTTCCAGAAGAGCTATGAGTTCTAATGTAGTACTTTAGGACATAAGTATGTCCATTTTGTGAACATACACAGCTGCTCCTTTCACTTCAAAGAACTTGTATTAGAACTATTTTCTAGCTACTAACCTCACTTTGGCTATTCCTTATGAAGCAGATGTTGTTGGAAGCTTCCCTAGA
>VXAL01009692.1:25248-44541 GCA_013399475.1 Chauna torquata | reverse complement strand
ATTTGATGTGAAAAAGAGTAGTCATCAGAAGGGATTTGGCTGATGAAACTCAGTAAAAAAAAAAAAGTATGAATGGGATTGTAGCATAATGTTTTTTCATACTTCGCATGATAATTCAAAATGTACTTGGTGATACCTTGATTTTCAACAGCATGACCACATGAAGTTGATGAAAGACAGCAAAGTCCAAACAGACTATTTGGATTATGACAATAGAAATAACTGATTACTATATTATTAACCTGTATTAACTGATATCTTTTAAATTACATAAAAGTCTACTTATTTGTTTGAATCATTTTCCATTCTGATATTGAAGTGCTTTTCACAACTTTGATACTTCCTTCCAGCAACACCCACTCATGGTTTCTTACTATTCTTCAATTAACTTAATGGTCTGCTCAGAAATTCCAGTTCCACTGGTTGTTGCACCTCTTGCTCGTTTGCAGCATACTCTGTTTCAGCTCAGCAGCAACTGCTGAAGATTGAAAACTTTTTTTTTTTTTTTTAATATTAAGGAAGATCTTAAAAAAAAAACACTGAAATGAGTCACTGATACTGAACTGTGCATAAACTCCCAAGTATTTTTTTTAATCATTATCACTATTACTATCTTTTGCTTTTCTTAATAATAAGTTAAATAAAAAGATAAGATAAAATAAGTTCAAGATTTATTTTTAGGAAGGTGAAAAGTTCAGCAGTCTCCAGGTAGACTACATCAACACTAAATTCCACCTACAGCATCCAGCAAATGAGCTTTATGAGAAGGAAGCAGAAATGCTCATGATTAAAAATTAAAATAAACAGTTACAGGTTAGCTGTTAATTACTCAGAGCATTTGGCTCACATGTTTTGCATTGAATATAGGGAGATGGGACTCATCTGTCCATGGAAAATTAAAAAGGTACACTGGCAGAATTTCAAACATTACAATAGAAGTCAAATTTTTGGGGGACTAATTGACTTACTATTCTAAGCAGAAATTCCCTATCACCTGCAGCTCACAAAATTAACATAAAAATGGAAAATCTCTCTCTCTCCTTACTCTTTCTGTAATTGGCTTTCAACTTCTGTGAAAAAAAGTTAATACACTGTATTACTCTGAATTATACATCGGAACGAGGCAACTACACATGACAGAGCAGGAAAGGGCCAGACCTCCTGCACCAGAGCCAGCCTACCTAGCAATAATGATTAGCCTTAAATATTGCAAGCCTGAGTGAAAAGCTTCTCCAAAACCCTAGAAATTTGGAAAAAACTATTGATTTGGGGTTAAAAGTTAAATTGTTGCACTGGTCAGGATTATCTTGAAAAGAGTTTTTTCAAAAATCAGAAATATTGCCTGTATTGGACTAATAAACAACTACAGTACAACTAAATGAAAAAGTTGGAATGCTTTTCATGTAATATTATGGTATTTAAAGTAAAATGCACAGGAAGTAGACTAGCCATGGGCCATTCTCAATGCATATCTATTAATTCTATTTATTTACTTTTTTTTTGGAAGGAACACTTATTTGTTGCTGGAGTTTAAACAAAAACGCTGTTGCAGCAGCTGCTTCCAAGTATACACACGTATCCTTTTTGCATGCCACAACTAGAGTAGAACGTACATTATCTCCCTTGCTGTATGTTGTTTCTTCCCCCCCACCCCACCCCCCTCCTTAAAATCACTTCCTCTGTGTACCTCCACTTTCCTTCATCTCTCTATACTTTGACATTTTAGTCAGGACCAACGTGGCCATAAAAGAAAAGGAGCAGCGTTGTGGGTTGTTTTTTTTTTTTTTTTAAATTATTTATCCATGAGTAGGCTATATTCCTTGCATTCAAACATAGAACACTACANTGTTAAGTTTTTTGACCATCTCCATAGCTAGTTTTCCATGTATAATTTCTGAGCATTTCATTATTATTTTTTATTCTTACTACAAACTCTTCAAGGTTGTCTCCTTTTCCTGAACTTCTCTGAATTGTCTAAACAGATAGCACGAGGCATATGACTGATATTTTTTCTTGAACCGCCAAATGCTGTGAAGTGTATTTGGAAAGATTAGACATACTTCTTGAGTTCTAGGATTTAATTTAATCACAGTAGTTACTATTATCTCCAACACGCATATGACTTGTACTCCTGATTTATACAAAAAAAGAATTTGAAATGCACAAGTGATCTATATTTTAAGTTTCCATCTAATCACACTTTACATACAGTCACAATAATCACTATCAACATGTTTCATATCTGAGATCACATTTTTAAATGCTGCTAGAGTCAAGGTATCACATTTAAAACAGCAACTTCCTTCCAGGAAATCTGGAAAAAAACCACAACTTTTTTACTCCCTTCATTAACCATTATCTAAACTACATTGTAAATATTTTTAAAGAAACAAAGAACTATCACTCTGTTCTCTAGATTTTTAATATAAAATTGGAGCTACTCAGCTGAAACAAACCACTAAAAATATATATATATCTTTCAAGCCAACAAGATAAAATGAAACTTTGAAGTCTCTCAGTGTCAAGCAAAATTCTACAAGCTTCAAAACGGCAATGTTTCACATGAGTAATCTGATGACAGAAAGTAAATTCACACCATAGTCATTCATTCTTGTCATCTCCCTACAGGTCAAAAATAGTCTTATTTTTGTGACTTTCTCATAAAAAGCTGCAAAATTGGATATAGGAAGCCTCATTTCATTTGTATGAAAGAAGGTTGCTGTGTTAACTTCACTCGAAGGATTGCCGAAAGGACAAGTTAGAGTTTGGGTTGAACTTCCATACACAAAAGAACAATCTCCACAAAATATTAACACCAGTGACTGCTGTGTATGATAAGTGTTTGTATTTTAACTGTTGCTTATATTTAACCAGTGCTACTACTGTAACTCATTGAAGGAAGTGCAGAACAGTTTAGCATCTAGTAGAGCTACAGGCTTGAGAAAGTATGAGTTACTGAATGGTCCGTATGGGTCCTAAGTAGACAGAAGAAAAAAAAAAAAAAAAAGATACCTTATATACACATTGTTTATTAAAAACTCCCAAAAATCTCTGATGACTAATAAGTCAGCATTATCAAATGCTTTTCTGACCTTAGTTCTGTGGAAAGTGTGGCAAGAGTAGAAAGAGCGTTTTTTGTTTTTAACAAGTACCTAAATACTACACGTCAGATGATATTGGTTGGACTATTATTTTTTCTTCTAAGTACTTTATCTGTTGCATCTACCTGCTACAACTATTTGTATTTCAAAGGTTCTGCATAAAATATAACTGCTTATCACAAACAAGCAGTAGACCTGAATGATAAAAATCCGGTCATTTACATTTCTACATAGCAGCCCATATGGTGTTGTGCTTAGGATTTGTGACTAAAACAGACTTGGAAAGACACCAATGTTTTGGCTATTCCTGAGCAGTGCTTGCAGTGTCAAGGCTTTCTTTATTTACCATTCTGCCCCCACAACAGAACAGGTTGGGGGTGGGCAACAGGTTGGGAGGGAACACATGGGACAACTGACCCAAACTAACTAAAGGTATATTCCATACCATATGCTCAGCAATAAAAGCTCAAGGAAAAGAGGAGGAAAGGGAGAACACAAAACAGCTGAAGCTGGAAGGAACCTCTGAAGGTCATCTGGTCCGATACCCATGTTCAAGCAGGTTGCCCAGGACCATGTCCAGACAGCTTTTGAAGATATCCAAGGAGAGAGACTCCACAATCTCTCTGGGCAACCTGTGCCACCTCAGTCACTCACACATTAAATAAATGTTTCCTGATGTTCAGATGGAGCCTCCCGTCTTTCAGTTTGCACCCATAGCCTCTTGTTCTGTCACTGGCACCACTGAAAAGAGCTTGGCTCAATCTTCTTTGCACCCTTTCTTCAGGTATTTTTAGACATTGACGAGAACCCCCTCCTGAACCTCCTCTTCTCCAGGCTGAACAGTTCCAACTCTCAGCCTTTCCTCACAGGAGAGGTGCTCCAGTCCCTTCATCATTCTCATGGCCCTTCATTGGACTCTCCCCAATATGTCCATGTCTCTCTCATACTGGGGAACCCAGAAATGGACACAGTACTCTATGTGTGGTCCTCTACTCTACTGGTGAGGACCAGTGCTGACTAGAGGGTAACTGACCCACTGGCAACACGTTGCCTACTGCAGCCCAGGATACCAAAAAGCCTTCCTTGCTGTACAGGCACACTGCTGGCTCACAGTGAACTTGGTGCCCACCAGGACCCCAGGTACTTTTCTGCACAGCTGCTTTCTAGCCAGGTGGCCCCCAGCCTGTCTGGTGCCCCAGGTTGTCCCTACTTAGATGCAGGGCTTCGCTCTTCCCCTTGTTAAACTCCACCAAGCTCATTCCTGTCAGTCCCTTTGTTTAGCTGAAAACAGTCAAGGTTGCTCTGGATGGCAGCACAACCCTCTGGCATATCAGCAGCTGTGTCATATCTAACAGTTTTGTGTCATCAATTTCCGTTTGTTTCTGGTATAGTTGTGTGTGTGTGTGTGTGTGTGTGTGCATGTGTGTGAGACATCAGACTTTCAAGTTTTGTCAGATATGGGTAGTTACAGCATTTGTCTTCCCAAGCACCTACTACACATGCTGAGGCCCTGCTTCTCAGGTAGCATTGGACATCTGTCTGTCAATGGGCAGTAGTGCTTTGCTTGCATACACAGTTTTTGCTTCACCTATTAAACTGCCTTTATCTCAAGCCATGAGTCTTCTTTGCTTTCCTTCTACTCCCTCCTTGTCCCACAAGAAAGGGAAATGACCAACAGGTTGTGTGGGTGTTTGGCTGCTGGCCAGGGTGAACCTACTACAAAGAAATAAAATAATCTTGAAAGTGTTTTTAAACAAAACTTATTTCCTATAAAAAGTTGTGTATTATCTTGTCCAGAGATACATCGATACTGACGTACATTTATCCCAGAAGCCTGTTGTGACCAGAAAGTTACTCTAGCTTAAAGAAGCCTCAGGGCTTTATACAAAATGCCTGTGGGCCACGTTAAGAAGCTAGCAGCTGTCTAGAAGCACCGGACTGCCAAGCTAGAGATACTGCCCCACAGGCTTTTAAAACTACTGTCCATCCAACTTCCACCCCTGTGGTAGACAATAGAAACTTCTGTGGGTGTGAAACAACTGTAGACCTCACATGGCCCTCTACTGCTCTCAGCTGTAAAGTATTTCTAGCCTGGCAGTATTCTTTTGGAAAAAAAAATGAAATATGTTTAGTGTAAATAATTCACTCGGTAAGAAATCAACACTGCAGCTATGTGATAGCGGGAGGAGCAAACTGGGTTAAAGCAGCACTCCTCAACAAGCAGTGGACAGCAGAAGAAACTGGAACACAAGAAAAAACTGCTCAGAAATTGATTTAGTCTGAAAAAGCGTTTTCACTTTGGCCATGTTCCTGACTCTGAGATTTATTCGCTGTGAACATTTGAATATTAGAAACTCACTGAAATGAATACTCAGATCAGCAAAGCTTAAGCTTAAACAGCCATATATTTATCCAAACCTAACTGAACTATATCTTCACCCAGAAAATTAGAGTAAGCTTTATACCGTCCAGTTAAACCAGTCATTCAGACAGATAGAATAAAATAGATGTGTTTTTCAACTACCAATTAACAACTTCCAAATATCCAAACCAAACTCTACAGCAGCTATGTACAAAGAACTATTAGCTAATATCACACGTACGTGTGTTCACACTGAGATAGATGTGCACCCATGCAAGAAATTCAGAACTCTCGAACACACACACACACACACACACACACACACACACACACACACGCTGCATTTATTGAATAGCTACATCAAATATCTGTACTACTGGTAATTATCCATTGTCAGAGGCTGATGTAGCGCAGCACATTCTCTTTTAAACTACAGAACCTAATGTCATGAATTTAACTTCTCAGATGTTAAGACCACATCTCCAAGGTATTAATTAACTGAGCATCAACAGCTTGTACATTTATATAATCTTTCAGAAATATACAATTCCTTCTCTAAAAACTTGGAAGCTGTTTGAAAATGGTTAAATAAATCACTCAGCTGTCAGTTAAATTACCCAAGTACTATTATTCTGTTCAACACTATACACGAAACCTCTCCTATAAATACTAAAGCACTAAAATAAATTTTAAAGATCTTGAATTTAGGGAGCATCTGGCTATTCCTTATCTTGCATGCATTAGAATGTAGCAGAGCTACTGCTTATTTTATCAGGTGTCAATTACCAACTTAAATCAGATAATTTGGTCACTTCCACAGAACTTTCAATGTAGATGTGCTTTACTGTATCACACAAACCTTCATTTTTTTCATTTCACTCATCAAATGCATTTCAGCTTTCCTGCCACTATAGAACAACAGCATCTACAGAAATGTAAAGTTTTTTTTAATAATCTGTAAATAGCAACAGGTACTTGAATTATAACCGAAACGGTGAGTGACTTGGTGCAAAATTTATTGCAGGGGGTCCAGGGATGTGATGAGGGCACTGCCTCCAGCAGAGCCCGGGACGCAGGAATCCCTGCTTCCTGCCTGCTGCAGCCCAGCCAGGTGCACCCCTCCCAGGCCAAACAATGCAGCTGCTGCTTTCTGTACTGCACAGTTCAACCAGCAGCAAGGCTGAGCGTGTATCCCAGACACACACAGAGGGCACTAGCACAGCCAGCTGCACAGGCTGCCACTGAGAGGGAACTGCCTTGTAACAACCTCCGCATACAACTTCCAGAGGTCACATAAAACCCAAGCAGAGACAGCCAAGCCTCCTTCCTCCTTTCCGGCTATTGAGATTGAAGCTCACTAGAGAAAACACATGCCCTCACTCTCTGGATTCTCAAGCTTACCCACATTCGTGGATCCCTCAAACACCAGCACTGGCCCTCTGCGTCTCCAATACCTATGGCCCGATTCTGGGACCTCTTACCCCCCATACATGTAAGTTACCAGCTGGCCTTCTCCAAGGCTATACCTGGAGTTTCTTAATGGCTCATCAACTAGTGGCTGGAGACTTTTGGTCTCGGACAAGGATAACTAACACAAGGCCAGCCAGGTTTGTCTCTCTAAAAAGGTCCTTGATCTGATCGCCTTTGTGAATCAGATGCTCTCACATTTCCCATATGCTTGCTGAAAATATACTAAGTATTTATGATGTTATGTCGACAACCGCTGAATACTGGTGTTACCAACTGGAAACAAGTTCCTGTCTTTACTGCTTCTGGCTATGTCATCTGTACAACACACTCACCCTGCTGATGACAGAAAACAGGAAAAGGGAACTGTAACCTACAATACTTGGAAGCTTCTTACTTCATTTGATATATGACAACAGTGTAAACTGACACCTAGAAAGACTTTTTTGATTCTAAACACGGAAGATCAGGAATATTAAGGGAATCGGTCCTGTTGAGAGTAGACTGTGCCATAGACCTGATATAGTCAGGTCTTACATCCTGAACTATGAGAGCTCTCTTGTGCAAATTCTGGACTCCAGGCAGCAAAGTATGAAACCTGTGTGTTAGCATGGAAACAGGGACATAGCAAACCCTGGTGGCTAAACCACAGGAGAAGGCTGAAGCACTGATCAGTCCCTGGTGGCTAAACCATAGGAGAAGGCTGAAGCACCGATACATGAGATGCCACAAACAGGCAGCAAATGTCAGACCTTCCCCCTGAGTAGAAAACAGCAAACAAATCTCTTATGAGCTTCCAGTTGGGTGAGTTAATGGCAATAAAGTGGTGAATGATCAAAGGGGTGGACTGGATTTCCCACCTGTTATAAAATGAGCTTCTCCACAGCTGTGCTGCCACTGCAGAGTAAGTGGCCAAAACTCAGCAAGTTTAATGACATTTTACACAAGCACTACTTTCAAACTTCATAGCAGTTCTCTCACATCCTTTTTCCTGAAGACAATTCAGAGTCCAGAACAAGAAAGGTAGTCAAGATGAAGACTAATTTTAAATTATTCTTTATTTGCATAGAATACAGGCACTTAAATCATATACCCAGATTGTGATCAAGTTAGGCTGAGTCTGTACACAACCCATGTACAACGAAGCAAGAACCACAAAACTCCAGATACAACACATACGCTATGTTCTTGCGGTACAGCACGGTCAGACTACCAACACAGAACATGCGGGAGGAGAATGAGAGGGCCTCAGGGTGCTAGACTTGCATCATCTGTCTTCTTACAGCAGAAGGAAGGTCTAATTTTTCAGTACATGAATCTTGATGCTACTCGTTCCTATACCAACCAGGACTGATTCTGCTTTCAAGCAAATTTTATAACACTGTAATTACATTGACTATGGTGGAAATCTTATTATTCTTGTGGTAGTTAACTAGAAGATAATCAGTCCCTATGTTTGCAAAAGCAAAATTCATTAACCTAATAATGTTTGATAGAATCGACTCTTCTGGAAAGGCCATGATCTATATGCAATGCACATTATACTACATTTGTCATGTAGTTACAGAAAATAAACATCATTTTGTGCATCACAATTCATCATCTTATATGAAGTGCAAAAAGTATTCATGGGCTTTTGTTACACATGCCAACATTTAAATTTATATCCTTCTAATGACTTTTTGATATTGTGTCTCAATAAGACAGAATGGCTAACTTGAGTTTATAGACAGTTGTTAGTGAACAGTGAACACGAGTGACATGCAGCAGCCTTTAGCCTTCTGACTTACTCCACAGCTGAATAGGCATGGCATTATTTTGTTATGATTACTAATTCAGAACGTATTCACAACTAGCAGATGTTTTCCTCTTGGTTGCTTGGCAATTAAAGGATGTTGCTGCAGCTGAATTTTGCACCTGGACAGCAAGATGACCAAAACAGTTCTGTAAAACCTTTGGCTTATGAAAATCGTCCCTTAGTGCAAATGATCCTTTTGAAAATAACACTTGATATGAGTCTCAAAGAAAATGGATTCATCTTGAATTACTGGTTCATTCAAGATACCAGATAACAACCTACAAACATTTAATTTTCAACTACTATGAGTATACAAAGAATACAGCCAGAATAAAAGAGGTAGCGTTCTCCACTGCTGATGATAATTTCAGAGAATTCAGTCATATGTTCAGTTTCAGGCATATTATTAGTTCCCCCCCGCCCCCACCCCTTCAGTAAGGAAATAACCAAGTAAGTTTGTATACTCTGGGGAAAAAATGCAACATGCCAGATGAAAGCTATTTCTTGTTATGTACCTTCAAAAAAAAAAAAAAAAGCAAACCTAACTGCTATTGATTTATAATGATTATGAAAATACAACAGCAAACCAGTTGTGAGGAATAAGCTTTTGAAAGTTAACAAAGAAAAATTCAGATGAACTATAGGCAAAAAGAATTATGAAAAAGCCCTAACGTTTCAAACTGGTATGCTAACCAGCTTGCATATACACTGAGCAAAGAGTATAAGCAAGGATTCATACATGCAAGTCTCTTGCCAAGCATGTACACTACTTAGCCAAGTGATTGATTTGGAAATAAGGAGGAAAAAAACAACATGATTTTTGATGAAAATCACTACATAAATCATATGCTGAGCTGAGCTGCATTGAAGTAAATACTTGACTGCCGGACTGCAGGATCTTCAGACACTACTCAGAGGTATACTTCTGCTAAGTTATTGAAACACTTTGAGGTCCAGGGGAAAAAAAAGTACCTCTTTACCCTCCTGAAAACCAAGCCATCTTGTTTTTATTTTATTCAAGAGGTTAACTAACACAGTGACAGTAAGAGAATTTCAAAACAAAAGGTCTGAATGTCTAAATCAAGATTAATAAGGTTAGATGGAATTGAGTCCTTTGGAAAGCAGTTTAATGCAAGCATGTTTAATGTATATTGAAAATATATATTGCAAATATAGGTTAATGGCTTTGTATCAGATAAACATTTATATGAGAAAAGCTTTAAAGAACATGAATGGTTGCTTCTTTACAAAATAACAACATGAAGTACAGCTAAGAAAAGGCAACCACCCAAAAGCTAACAGTACCGAGGCAACTAAACACAGCCTGCCACACNATCACTAACACTTTCTGTGTCCAATCACTGTGAACTCATTTGTTATTCATTGAAACATCCATCAAGGATCAAAATAGATTCATTTGCTATTCATGATGCTCCCATATGCACTTCTGCAGGTCTTGCACTGTATTTCAGCATTTAAATGACAGATTGTACAGTTGGAAGTAGCATTATATATTAACCATTTGAATTCCACCTTGTACCCTAGTCCAGAAATGCACGCATGCATACTTTGAACACAAAGTTTAACTGAGCTGAACAGAATTAGACATCTATTTAAAACTATATACATATTTAAGCAGGAATACAGGAAAAAACATCCAGACCACCACACCCCAGTACATGGGGAAAGCTGTTTTTACTGCAGTGCTTTGCTGATTCAGGGCCACAGAAACCAATGAGCTTCAACTGCCTTCAGCTGGGATGCTAAGACAGAAAGCACAGAAAAAGGGCACAGGCAACAAGAAGCTAGTCTTAAGTATGCAACACAACCAGAAAGTCTACTTTTTTTTCCAGAAATTAGTAATAGATATTTGTAAGGTAAAAACCATTATGATAACAACATTACATACTATGGTATATTTTCTGGTGAATACATCATATTTTGGATAATATGAAACTGCTTAGAAAGTTGGAAACGTTTTTAGAGAAATGGAATCGTAACCTGTGACTATGCTGCAGCACAACCAACAATTAGCATAAAATAAAGGAAGGCTGAGGAAGCAAGGACAAGAAAACAAGTACATAGTATAACCTGGGAGTGCTTTTTTGTGTGCTAACTGAGCCTCCCTACGCTGCAGCACAGCATACAAATCACTCCTTCTTCTATGATGCCATGTAGGAAGAAGAAAGAAGACAGGCATAATTTTTAATCTTCTCCAGATAAAGTGGGAGTTAAGCTGTGGTTGCCGGTCTTCTAGGCCAGTACACTATACAGTTAAAATTAAAGGTAGCAGCAACCACCAGCCCAGACAAGTCATTTCCCTCTCCTGTCTTCCAAAGGCAGTATGAAGATTGAACAGCCGGCTGCACAAGCCTCTCAGCTGTTTTACATCACTTTTTGATGTGTCTTAATTTTATTCCACATTTCACTCTGAGCCCAAGTGCTCAACACAGGATTCTGTATTCTACCTGAAAGCCCAGGTACCTAACTTCAGGCCCCACCGGGCCCAAGCACCCACGGACACTCCTCCCCTTGCACATTGCAGGAACAAAACAGATGTAATATGCCACTAATCAGAATGGCAGAACTTCAACTCATTTGACACTGCAGTAAATCACTGTAAAAGACAAAAATCAGAATCAACTGACTTAAAAACACATTCCTGAAATCCTGATGCCTGTGATATCATCTTAATAATGAAGATGGGTACAAAAGAAAAATATTTTCTTATCAGTTCCTATGGGAAAACACTGGTTGAAAGTTTAAATAAGCATCTTGTAACATTTTTAGACTGTATTTAGAAGGTACCCCTTTGTATCTCATTCGCATGAGCATTCTCACACTAAATAATACTGAAAGCTTAAACATTAGTTATTCATATTTAAAAACACTTCAAAATTTGGTATGTCATGGATTATTTTTTCACTCATTTGCCACTGAAATGCATACAATCGTTCATGTACTTTGCGCAATACCAACTTTTCAATGACTTAATTTCATAGTTTAAAACAACAGGAACTTAAAATATTAATATATATACACACCTACACAGACACTGAATTTTTAACTTGATTTTGAACAAAGTGAGATACTAAATCCTTAAGTAGAATATTTATTCATATCAGACACAAAGAGAATAATCCAGGACAGAGCAACCATATTATGCAAAGAAAAAGTTTTTCTATTTCTCGACTCTTCCTCACATTTTATAGCTGATTATTATTCATAAAACAAGGGACAAACATAATAAAATAAACATTAAATCTTTGTCCTAGGGTGTTCTGACTTGTTTATGCTTCACTATAGTCCATTTTAAACACCTCCAACTAAGAATAATTGGTATGTTATGTAAGTCTAAAAGTAAAGTTATTTTAATAAATGAAATAATGAACTTGCTAGAGTAGAGAAAATACTATTTACCCTTTAGATAAATGAAAAATAATTCATATCAACCTTTCTAAACAATTCTGCTTGAAAACAATTGCAAGATATACTGAGTTGTAAAGTCTCTTCCTAGGAGATATTAGTAATTTAAATATTTTTAAAAATGGTTAATATACAAACTAAGAACTGTTTTGTCCTTATAAATGCTTTTAGGCCTGAATTCAGGAAAAATAACTTTATTCTCCGTTGTCCTCCACCAACACACATCACTCACTGCACACACTGTGTGTGCAGTGGTTGACTGCCCAGCAAGAGCAGAGGAGGGCACGCTCTTACAAAAATGCTGGTGCATGCAGATTGTATGCTAGCAATAGAGATTACTACAACGATATGGCTATATGGCAATCAATACCCATAATATCCAGTTTAAATCTGAATTGGACATGCACACGAGATCCTAACACACACCTTAAAGTCTGACACAGTTTGATAAATTCTCAACATGCACTCAGAGGTTTTGACTGGTCACTGCTTAAGCCATACACATCTCAATTGCTTTTGCAAAACTCCAGCAGGAGCTTCAGCTGCAACAGCCTTTGCTGAAGCTGTACGCTGCTGCCTGTCCCACCCGCTCTGCTGCTGCTTCTTGCATTCATGTTGAAATGTATTTGTGCCTCATCTTTGCCCATGCTGTAAATACATCCTAGCTTTAACCTGTTCGTTAAACACTAATTTAAAAGGAGAATGGAAATTTGTACACAACTGAAAGTTGGTTCACATCATGTGTATGAATAAATATCTTCCATATTTGTACTGGTGCCAATAATGAAATTGAAACACTTTTTTGACCTACAAAACTGTATTCATTTAGTTAAAAGATTAGCAAGTTCCTGTGACCATTTAGTTCTTTATCATGGATTCGGGCCAAGTTTGTCTTGAAGATTCAGTCCACTAGGATTTTGACGCTATCATTTAAGTATTTTTTTTGATTTTCAACAAAAAGAACATTGAACATAGACTGAAAAATCAATGTTCATTTATAAACAATGACTATGTGGTTATGACATCCTACCAAAGATGCTTTTTCAAATTAAAAAAAAAAGTATCAATTTCTACACAATTATACTGAAGCTTAAAAAGGTGTCTTGAGATACAAATTTGTATTCCCATAGAACTTTTAAAATAGTTATTTGACTAGCTAACTAGTATTTTCAACACTGCAAGCACATTTCAGATCTTCCCAGTTGCCAATATCCACTTATTACTAAAAAGCACATTGGTAGCACAGCAGTGTTGTGGTTTAACCCGGCAGGCAGCTACGCACCACACAGCCATTCGCTCACTCTCCCCCCCCTCCCCCCACTGGGATGGGGGAGAGAATCGTGAAAAAAAAAAAAAAAAAAAACTCGTGGGTTGAGATAAAGACAGTTTAATAGGACAGAAAAGAAAGGAAAAATAATGATAATAATAATAATGACACTAGTAAAAGAATATACAAAGCAAGTGTACACAATGCAATGCACGATGCAATTGCTCACCACCTGCTGACAGATGCCCAGCCTGTTCCCGAGCAGCGGCCCCCCCTTTTCCCCGGCCAGCCCCCCCAGTTTTATTGTTCACCATGACGCCATGTGGTATGGAATATCCCTTTGGTCAGTCTGGGTCAGCTGTCCTGGTCCTGTCCCCTCCCAGCTTCTTGTGCACCCCCAGCCTCCTCGCTCGCAGGGCAATACGAGGAGCTGGAAAGTCCTTGGCTCTGTACAAACACTGCTCTGCAGCAACTGAAAACATCACCATTATCTTCATCAAAAAATCCAAAACACAGCATTGTGTGAACCTCTACAAAGAGAATTTAACTCTATCCCAGCCAAAACCATGACAAGCAGGTAACAGGTGTCTTAAAATTTCAGTTAGTCTGAGAATTCTGAACCAGATTTATTATCAAGGTGTCTTGCTTGTTATGTTCCTCACGTATTTCAAACTCAATGGAGCTGTATCAACTACTGGTTTGGACCCTTAATACTATTAAAAAAAAGTACTATTTAGAAGCCACATCTGAATGTCATCAGATCTGAAACAGGCACTTACAAAGCTGACGCTGCAATGTGCAAATTTCTGCTTAGACACACACACTCTTTTTAAACAAAATGTTAGAGAAAGGTTGTACCAATAAGCTATATTCACATGACCTCCTGAATGATTCCAGCAGGAAAGAGATTAATGACAGGCAGCCCTGCAATCCCCAGAGACGTGACCAAAGAAACAGACTCTTGGGTGTGCCTCCGTCCTTCATTCTTAACTTCATAATAAAATAGAACAGTGGGCACATTCATTGATAATTCATGATCATCTCATTAAAAGGAGTGGTCATGCATATGGAAACAAATTTTATTTAGTCTGACTGCCACCAGGGAGATGGAAGGCACCAACAGGAGACAGAGGATGAAGCATCTCCCTTCTCCCCTGAGGCATGCTGGAAGCTTTTACACGTAGTGCCCATAGCTTTGGAAGGCTAACCTCCAGCAGAAGCTCTTGTCCAGCCAACAGAGCTCCTGCAAGATGCTTGACTGAGCCAGGGTGAAAAAAGTACATGGAAAACACAGGCCTTAATTCTTAGTCTCCCCAGTTAACACTGCTGCACTCTAGGAAAAGATGACAATGCTACAGGTAGGGATGTTTTTGCACCTGTATTCCCATCCTTCCTCCAGGTACGAAATAAGGGAAATTACAGTTAATGGATGACAGTTTATACAGTGGGATTCCACAGTACAATCACAAATGATAACTTTCACTGAAAAAGATTAAGCACTCAAGCATAAACTCTTATGATTAAATAATCAGGATTCAGAATGTATGCACTAAAATGTGGACTTTGCACTGAGAAGCTTTTCCCAGTTTGGGGCAGGGCAAAGTAGCTATAGCTTCCTTTAAGATCAAATAAGATTATAAATTAACATAAAAGACTGTTTGAATGACTTTTGCTAATGCAGTGGCTACTCCTGAAGACCTGGAGGAAGAGGCAAAGTTGATGCTGGAGGATTACCAGGATATGGTAAGACTAAAAGGACAGTTGTTCCTTTGTAGCAACTGACAGCTGACAGAAAAGGTAGCACCTACTCTTAGCTACCGGCGCACCTGCTGCCTTTTTTCATCCAGTCCAGCTGTTTCCAAACTGAGAACGTCAAGCTTTTCCAATACTTCCCTTTTTCACACTTTGTATTACATTTGCTCCGATTTATTTTTTGGAAATTATGATATTTAAGATTGAGAACATATGCACAGAACAGGGGTACATTTTACTTCCTGTATCACAGCAGTGAAATTTTACTTGGTTCAATAATAGTGCATAAGGGCAAAAATATCGGGAAACTCAGGGGGAAGATGCATCTCCTAAAAGAGTTTTCCTTTTTGCAAATCATCATTAAGTCTCCATGCCTTCTTCCTCTCTTTCTGTATCTGCAAAATAAATTGTCTACAATATCACTGAAAAATATATATTACGAAATTCAAGAACGACCAAAATATTACTTCAACAAGCTGAAGAACAGTTTCATTAGGAAACTGTCCCATGTTAGTAACCCACTGCAGTAACTTAAGACATTAGAGATGCTCAGAACATATTAACCAACGGATTGCTAAGCTACCTTGACACTTGTAGCACCTTAGGCCAGTGAGATGGGTCTGTACTGGTACTCCACACCTATCAATGTCAACGCGTCCATGAAGATTCTGCCTGTGACACAGAAACCCTGAAGAAAACTTTCCAGTCTACTTATACTTTCTACAATGCTTCTCAACTTTAGCCCCTCCTGTGCTGTCTATCAAGGTGGGCAAAGGGAATTGAAAAATAATGATACAGAATCAAGAAGCAGTAAAAGTGACAGATACAGGACAAGTAGCAAGGAGCACAGTGTTATGAGCTAGAGGGAAGAAAGCCTGCCCAGTGAGAGACAAAAAGACCAAGAATGATAATGGAATGAAAGAGTCAATATAGTCAGTGAGAGAAGTCTCACAAGGGGGTCTTGAAGCTTTGTTCCTGTTTAGATGGTACCTTGAGTCCCTCAGGAGCAAAGTGGCAACAAGATACACAGCCAACACTTATTTCCATCTCTTTCAGTATCCAGGCACATCCAATCTCTGTCCTGCAATTTCAAACAAACTTTGGGACCAACTTTGAAGTTGTGTCTGACATTCTCTATTGTTTCTGCTTTCAACCAACAGCATCACAGTCTCCTCCTTTGATGAAAAATCCATGCAATCTCAAGGATTTTTTCAGTCAGGTTCAAAATAGCACTGCTGCATACCTGATGCAATCCAGCTACACCGGTGCCTGGAATTATTTTCTCCATGCTGTACAGTATTCTTAAATCCTAATAACTGAACAGGCCCTCAGGGACAGAGATAACACAATGCATAGTGACACAAAGCCTGATACGCCCAATCTATGGTGAACAGCAACAACAGTTGTTATTCGAAGAGTACAGTACTGCCTGCTAGGGATAAGTAGCCAGTACATATGCAATTAGAGGACACGTATACAATAGCTAGAAATGCGGCTTCACAGCCAGAAGAACCTGAATTTTTTGCAATTTATAACTTAAAGGATATTGTGGGTCTCTACGAACCACTGCTGCTGTACAGAGCAAGACTGTCAACCACAATACAAACATTTTCAAAAGCAGTGCAAGTCACTGAAGATGTTACACACTCTTTGCAAGAGTAACTAGTGTATTAATGAAAATGTCAGTCCATATGCAGAGGAATATCTTTCACAAATGGAATTGCAATTACTACCGATAAGATTGTGTAATGATGTTCGCAGGTATTTAAAAGTCTTGAACACTCCAATAAACATGCCCTTCTACATTCTGCCTAGAACTCCTAAACATCTTTTTTTCGGTCTCCTCACAGCACTGGAACTAAGAGCAAGACAGCCATCATAAACAAGATCACTGAGTTAGAACAGACCTCCCATGCTCCTAAGCAGAGTCCCTTGCTAGGGAACACTGTTATATTAATCCCTTTCCTAATCTAAAGATTTCTAAAAATCTCCACCTTAAAAAAAAAAAAAGAAATAAAACAAAGCAAAAAAGCCATTAAGGCTTCCCTTTTAACACTTGTATTTGATGGAGAGCTACTTCAGAATCTCTTTCCTCAGACAACTTGGAATCTTCCAGTTTCTGAATTATATTTATTCATGTTTATCTAATGTCCACTTATTTTGGGATCAGCATGGCCCTAAAATCTTATCTTTTCTTCCCAGTATTTATGCCTGATATTTGCAAATTTCACTCCCATCCCTTCTTAGCCTTTAGTTTGTTAGAGTAAACAAGTCAAACATTTTCAGTCCAATATCATTTGCAGGCTCACCATTCTCCTGACTACTTTTCTGCACTTGCAGCTTTCCAGTTTCAGTTTGTTGGTTCTCCTTCTTGAACCTCATCTTTCTGGTTTTGTTTCATCACAATCTTAACACAAGTTCATTTTTTATTTTTTAGTGAAGCAGTTCTTCTAATACAGCAAAGGGATCATGTTTTGCCCTTTTTGCAGAAGCATCACAATGGCAGTTTATAGCTGCATCAGCATGCTAAGACCTTCCCTCAGTCACTTGTTTCCAAATTAGGAACTCTCACTGTAAAGAATAGAACGCCAACTGAAAAGCAATGAAAAGAAAACCAAGAACTAATGACAACTAGAATCTACAAGCAAAATATTCTTTCAATAATATATCAGCGCCCTTTTGTGTCCTCCAACTTCACTTTGTCAGTGGATTACACTTCCCTACTATTAAAGGTCATTAATGAAAACATTTTTGAAAATTACTCCCAGTGCTAGTCCTTGAGAAACATTAATGATTTCCCTTTGCTTGATATTTCTTCTTAGTGTGAAAAGTTGCATTAGCCAATATTTTATCTTCCTCTATAACTTCTGTTTCTTCCTGTAATTTCTGATTTAATACAATCATGTAAAATGTTGTAACGAAGGCTAAATAAAGGAAGTGTACCTTATTTTCACCTGGAAAATGATTCCAGCAGTAGCACACAGGCACACGAGGAAAAAAAAATCAACTGAAAAGCAGAAGGGACAAGATCCAAACCGACTGTGTAAGGGAAGAGCAAGGGCTAATGAGAGCAGAAAAATAAAAATTAACTCAGCTGTTAGCACTGTTGGAACATGAGGTACTGGTCCCTCAACCAGCAGGGCCACATGCCCTGCTGTCCTTTCTGCTGTCATCAGAACATCAGCAGAAGAAAATGACTGGGGATGGTGAACAACTGCGTCTCACCCCATAAAAAAAGTCACAGTGCAATCAGGATATACACTTGGAGCTGGGAATATCATGTCCTCCAGTTTAGATGTAGGTTATAGAATATAAACAAGAACAGACAAAATGAGAGATCAGTATATTTGAACAAGGAATGAACAGACAGCACAAAGAATCTGTAGCTCATTGTCTAGTAGGTAACAAGTTAGAAAAGACACCTGAACATTATACAAAGGTCACAAGTGGTGGAACACAGTCAGCAAAGATCAGGAGGAGAAACTACTTGTAAGGCTGGAGAAAATTAGTGACAGACCAGAGGAAAAGAGGAAATATGCGAATCTGTGTCCAAAAGGGCATCCTTTTTTCAAAAGTTCAAATTGCAATCACCAATTCCAAGTCTCAGTTGTCAGAAAGTATCTCTAAATCTCATTGGAGGCTGAAAATCTAAATTACTGGTCCAAATGCTATTGGTGTATCTAGACCATGGCTCTTTTCTCACCGCACAGTAAGAGGAGAAACCAATACCCATGCGTGTTGCTAGCTTTGGGAAGGAAATTTGGGGACATTGGCAAGGAGGGAATTGTAGCATGCTCCAACAGGTCTGTCATGGTTTTGGCTGGGATAGAGTTAAATTCTCTTTGTAGAGGTTCACACAATGCTGTGTTTTGGATTTTTTGATGAAGATAATGGTGATGTTTTCAGTTGCTGCAGAGCAGTGTTTGTACAGAGCCAAGGACTTTCCAGCTCCTCGTATTGCCCTGCCAGCGAGGAGGCTGGGGGTGCACAAGAAGCTGGGAGGGGACAGGACCAGGACAGCTGATCCAGACTGACCAAAGGGATATTCCATACCACATGGCGTCATGGTGAACAATAAAACTGAGGGGGCTGGCCGGGGAAAAGGGGGGGGCCGCTGCTC
>VXAL01009692.1:1616-18213 GCA_013399475.1 Chauna torquata | reverse complement strand
GGAGCTGCAGCCCGTGGAGAGGAGCCCACGCAGGAGCAGGTGATCCGGTGGGAGCTGCCACCCATGGGGGACCCATGCTGGAGCAGTTTGCTCCTGAAGGATGGACCCTGTGGTACAGACCCATATTGGAGCAGCTCTTGAAGAGCTGCAGCCTGTGGGAAGCCCACGCAGGATCCGTTCGGGAAGGACGGCATCCCGTGGGAGGGACCCCACGCTGGGGCAGGGGCAGAGAGTGACCACGAAGGAGCAGCAGAGACGAAGCGATATGGGCTGACCGCAGCCCCCATTCCCCGTTCCCCTGCGCTGCTCAGGGGGAGGAGGTAGAAGAGGGTGGATGGGGGGAAGGTGTTTTTAGTTTGCTTTTAGTTTCTCACTGCTCTAGTTTGTTAATGTAATTTATTACCTGTTACTAATCCCCCTCATGCTAAGTCCATTTTGCCCACGATGGTGAGGACTGGGACACCACCTACCAATTATCTTAACCCTTGAGCTTTTTTTCCATTGTTTTTTCTCCCCGTTCTTTTGAGGAGGGGAAGCGAGAGAGCAGTGTGGTGGTGCTGAGCTACCTACTGGTTTGAAACCACCACAACTTTCTATTTAGCTTTTTAGTTCAATAAATAGAAACCATTATCATGCACTTCCATTTTTTTTTTTTCCCCTCCACTGGTCCAGTTAGCATATGACTACGAAAGCCCAACCTACTGGCAGAAATACCATCAACCCCGCACAGTCTACGCACAGCCTATGCATTTTTTATAATCCCTTGCTATTGACTACATGTAGCAATCTCAGACTATGACAGCTTGGTTCCCTGATCCAACAGCTGTTAAGTCAAGTTCATTTCCTTGGCAGATTTTGCTATGTTACCAGGTGAATTAAGTGTGGTGAGTAATGTGAAGCCTTCCTTTTTAGGTCTCAGNATATATATATATATATATGAAAAATGGAGATTGATAGCATTGGTTTTCTTTTGTAAGTTCGTAATATCTATTTTAGCATTTGCTTGGAATGCAGATGTTATGAATACTGGAAACAGCAAATACTACGAATACTGGAAAAGTGCTGAGTTTCTATGTATTTCATTAATCTGAAATAACACCAAGAAAATTCTCAATGCTCTGCAAATTATTGTTTCTTCAATCCATTTATAATAGTGGTTTCATAATATCCATAGGATTTATAGAAGGTACGGATTGCTACATCCTAAATTAAATAGAAGATTTAGACAAAATTTTGTAATACAAATATAACACAAATGATGCATGAGAGCTGTAAAAAAAAAAAAGCCACAGGCAGATCTATTACAGGAAATATACTGAACAAGGTCTTCTTCCCTTATCCCTCCCACCTCAACAATTAATGCTTCTAGAAAGAGCCAGTTTTGCTTAAATACAATTATAGTTTTAATCAAAAACAACCTTTTCCCACCGAAGTTCAGTAGTTACACATTTAACTATCCATGCTGTATGCAAAACTTTTGACATTTTGCAAAATAAACACTGAAAACAGCAAAGCACAGATTTATATGCCTCTACCTCTAACTTGTAGCATCTCTTCCGGGCAACTGCTGTGAAAACAGAGCCTCATGCAAGTTGAGGACTCCATTCAGAGGCAGCAATCCACTGCTCCCCTCACCCACCTACCAGTAAACACACATGTTCATGCACAGACATGCTTTATCAAATGCCACGGCAAGGTCACAAAAAACTGAAAACCTGACCCACTGGACCAGATCAGGTACAAATGAGTGACAAGTTCCATTCATTTACATCGACTTTATGCCTATTTATATCACCAGGGACCCAATCCATTTTAGAAATATATTTTATAAAGCCAGTTTGGTAGGAACAGTTTCCAGCTCCAGCATACTCCACACAGCATCTTTCTTAGTGGAAATCTTCTTAGCAGGTTGTTAACTACATACAAAAAGACCCAAGTTAAAAAACTAAGCTAAAGAGAGAAAAGGGAAGTGGAAGAAATAGGAAGTGACTCCTTATGGTTTCATCATAACCAAAAGTAGCTCAGATCACAGCCAGGATTAAAAATTCCTCCCAGAAAAACTCCATGTGTTTCTGCATGCTGGGAAGGCAAAAAAAAGCCGGCAAAATTGCCCTTGGTGTTCTTCCTAGTTCAATAAAACAAATTTTTGTACTGGGTTTATGTGGCAATATTTTAGTAGCAGAGGGTTGCAGGGGTGGCCTCTGTGAGAAGATTCCAGAAGCTGCCCCATGTCAGATAAGAGCCAGCTCCAGCTGGTTCCAAAACGGACCCACTGCTGGCCAGAGCAACACTGGTTGTGCCTCTGGGAGAGCAGATTTAAGAAAGGGAAAAAAACTGCTGCGCAACAGCAGCTGGGAGAGAGAGGAGTGAGGAACAGCCCTGCAGACACCAAGGTCAGTAAAGAAGGAGGGGGAGGAGGTGCTCCAGGCAACGGAGCAGAAGTTCCCCTGCAGCCCATGGTGAGGCCCATGGTGGAGCAGGCTGTCCCCCTGCAGCCCATGGGGTACCACATGGAGCAGATCTCCACGCTGCAGCCTGTGGAGGAGACCATGGAGGAGCAGGTGGATGTGGCCTGAAGGAGGCTGCAGCCCATGGAGAGCCCCCGCAGGAGCAGGCTCCAGGCCGGAGCTGCAGCCCGTGGAGAGGAGCCCACGCAGGAGCAGGTGATCCGGTGGGAGCTGCCACCCATGGGGGACCCATGCTGGAGCAGTTTGCTCCTGAAGGATGGACCCTGTGGTACAGACCCATATTGGAGCAGCTCTTGAAGAGCTGCAGCCTGTGGGAAGCCCACGCAGGATCCGTTCGGGAAGGACGGCATCCCGTGGGAGGGACCCCACGCTGGGGCAGGGGCAGAGAGTGACCACGAAGGAGCAGCAGAGACGAAGCGATATGGGCTGACCGCAGCCCCCATTCCCCGTTCCCCTGCGCTGCTCAGGGGGAGGAGGTAGAAGAGGGTGGATGGGGGGAAGGTGTTTTTAGTTTGCTTTTAGTTTCTCACTGCTCTAGTTTGTTAATGTAATTTATTACCTGTTACTAATCCCCCTCATGCTAAGTCCATTTTGCCCACGATGGTGAGGACTGGGACACCACCTACCAATTATCTTAACCCTTGAGCTTTTTTTCCATTGTTTTTTCTCCCCGTTCTTTTGAGGAGGGGAAGCGAGAGAGCAGTGTGGTGGTGCTGAGCTACCTACTGGTTTGAAACCACCACAACTTTCTATTTAGCTTTTTAGTTCAATAAATAGAAACCATTATCATGCACTTCCATTTTTTTTTTTTCCCCTCCACTGGTCCAGTTAGCATATGACTACGAAAGCCCAACCTACTGGCAGAAATACCATCAACCCCGCACAGTCTACGCACAGCCTATGCATTTTTTATAATCCCTTGCTATTGACTACATGTAGCAATCTCAGACTATGACAGCTTGGTTCCCTGATCCAACAGCTGTTAAGTCAAGTTCATTTCCTTGGCAGATTTTGCTATGTTACCAGGTGAATTAAGTGTGGTGAGTAATGTGAAGCCTTCCTTTTTAGGTCTCAGCTGATCTACTGGGAGGACAGGATTAGGTCTTACAGAGACTGCACTGTAATCCATCTTGTGGATATTTTGGGCGCTCCTTGCACCCTTACACAGCTGAAGTAGGGGGAGTCACCATCACCTCACTCCAAGGATGCTGCTAAGCAACAGTCTCTGGTAGTCTTAAAAATGGCTTTCAGTATACAAATCTTCAAAGTAAGTTTCAGTAAACCTATTAACCACATGTCAACAGAAGCAGAAAAGTATACAAACTCTTAAATTTGCTACTAGCACATTCTTACTAGTGTAGACAGGAGCCAGTTGCCATAGCAAGAGTTAAACGGCAGATAGGAAGTTATTTTCAAGAAAGGATGTCATTACAGTTGCATTACCCTCTGCAGCTGATCACAATACTAAATTTTTTTTTTATGGCCTCATTCAAACATCTGTAACAGCAAGAACAATTTTCAATGACATTTTAAACCAATCTAAGATAAGAAGAGAAAAATATTAATAAACTATCTATATCAGACCCGCCAGTTATACTGTTATTTTTAAGAGTTTCCATTTACACATTCACGTAAGCTTGACACTGCAGTCAGCAAAGTGATACTGATGTAAACGAGAAGGCCATCCAGGCAGCAAGCAGCCATTATCATTTCTGTTATTACTCACTAATAGAATTTGCAGTCCAAAAATGCAAAGACTATCTTTAGTTCTTCTAGCTTTCTTGCCTCCCTAGAACCTTCAGCAGAGATTGTATTTCTCATCTTTCTTGGCACAGTCCAGTGCAGTCCACCTCTGGCTGTCACAACAACTCCATAATTTTATTAAGAGAATGAGCTGCCAGATTCCCAAGGGACCAATAATTCACACCACAGTTTCCTGCTAGTTAGCATGTGTTCACACCATCAAAATATTACCAACAAAATTTGTGGGGCAATTGAAAAAGGAAAAACCACAAATCAAACCCAACCAAACTCACTCCTGCAGAGCCCAAAAGATCCATAATTTCAAGTAAATATTTCTGAAGTTAGAAGCAGAATATGTATTTTGCAAATATCAGTATTAATCCAGACAATTACATTTCCATAGCTTTGGAGAGTCCCTTCTCTCTCTCATTCAGAGTAGTATTTTCATCCATAAAAAAAGAAAACCCCAAACACTCCCCATTAACTTAAAGAAAGTTTACTGAGATACATAATTCAAATAATGATAACTACCAATGACTACATGAAAATGAACTGGAATACTAACAATACCAAAATAAGCACATATGGTAATTTACAATAAGTGTTCTCTTATCTTTGGATTTTATAAGTTTGATCAATACAAGTTTGATAAGATATTGATTTCTGGGAACATATATCCACGGTGGCGCTATCACTATTTCAGAATGGAATTCCCCAAATTTCATTATATATAACATTTATTAGAAGACAATAGTTTCAAAGTAACTTGCTTGCTATACCATCACATCTTTATTTGAACATAAGCACAACTTGCTATAAAGTAAACTACTACAACCATTACTGTTTAGACACCACTAGCATTTATTTATTTATTTAGAAAAAAGGCACTTTCAATATTCATCCGGTGTATGTCCTTGTTTGCAGGTGGGGAGTCCTTCCAATCCCCATTCAGGCCAGTGTCTGAATCCCTGAGGCATATGATTTGATTTTCTTCACCATCTTCTCTACACAGTGTTGTGTGTTAACATTGTAGAATTAAAATGGAGGTTAATGTTCCACTACTGGTGTGTAAGCATAAAGGCGAGGCATGAAGTGAAAGCAGAATGAGTTTACACATCATACCGAGAAAGATTATACATCCTTAGTAACCTTGAACAGCACTTCACTGAAAAAGCTTGAAATTCAAATTTAATACAGAGTGAAACCATAATTTGCTCTATAAGAGCAGAAGAACATTCTTTGTACAGCACCGCAAACATCCTTTTTATTATATTACATCCTATCTTGTAAGGAGTTAAATCAAGTCTATTTTGGTTCTCTGAATATTGTTGGGAGAAGGCATTTTCTCTAGAAACTCTAATGAAACTACATAGTATTTTGCTCTAATGCTTTTTCCCAAGCCACTGTGCAGAAAGAATGTGCAGAAGGGATGCTGTGTTCTGTAAAATCTGCAGGAAGAAATTCTATTAACTTTGTCAGATTGAACCTTGCTGTTGGTATAACTAAGTTTCTACCCTACTCAGCCTGACTTTAATAGCAGGTCAATTTCATTAGCAGAAATAGGAAGGGCAATAATAAACAGCTGACACCACCTCCATTGGGACACACCACTTAGATCACACCTTGCAGTGAAAACCTTTCTGAATTCTACCTAAGGAACACAGATAAGGTATTACTCACTGCTATCTACCCCAGTACATGTTTTGGACCTCTTTAATCCACCCAAATTCCATCACTTGCTTTCAAATTTAGAATGTTTGCTGCAGTTCAAGAATTTTTAGATTGCTAAATTTGCTGGCATAAGTGACAAGCTGTATAAACGAAGGTAAAAGATATGACAAACAAGGTAGTACAGAATTATGATATGGGAGATAACAAAAAAAAGCAAAAGTAGAAATGTTGTATTCTGAACCCTATGAAATTATCATGCCTTAAATATTTTTAAAACTTTTAAAAAGGAAAAATGATGTCAACAATAACAAGCAAAGCTAGTTGAAAAAATCAAAATGAAAACTTCTAGCATCAGTTCTCCTGTGTAATGACAAGGATATGGATAAAAAAAAACAAAGAAAGATGACTCAACTTAGTCAAAGAAGTATTTTGAAAAAAAAATTAGTCAAATCCTCTCTTATTTAGGAAAGTAGCTAGTGAAATGCTTGTGCTAGACAAAAATAATGGCACAAGAAGAAGCAGAGATGAGATTAAAGTGTTCAGAACTTACATTCAGAGGGAATTCCTGATGTTCATTTTTCAGCTCAGTATGCTTGAAACAGTTACCTACAGTTTTAGCTCTTCAGAGTACTTGCCTAAAAAGCGTGTGAAGGTGTTTTGAGACAACAGGCTTCCAAATTGTTTAGATCCTCAAGTACACTATGAAGCTGCATGTACTTCTGTATCAACCGCAGTGGCTCACGTTCTTAAATAAAAAGTTATTAAATTTACCAGATGGAGACAGATTACAGTCCGGATTTCTGTCAGTGAATGAGTCTACATGTCTAGAAGCTACAGACTGCAACATATTGAAGGGTGTCTTAAGTAGATTTTGCCATTCAGCAACGCAACGATTATTCCAATATAAGAGATTTTCCTGTCTCTATTCCTGATCTCTAGTTCTGAATCCAACTGGTGCATTTTTCTGTTTGCTCTTACGTTTCCAATCCTGATTCTTATTACATACTTTTTTTTTTTTTTCCTTCAACACTAGTAACGGAGAAGAGGTCAGCATGGAAGTCTATGAAATAAAACTACAGTGCAAAGTCCAGAACAGAACACAGTCTAACCTCTGGCTGTCTTACAGTTACAGCACCTAATAAGCTATCCTCTCCTCAGGTATAAGCATTCAGCTGTGATGCAGGAAACATGAAAGAATAAATGTCATAGTTGCAGACAAAGAAAATCCAACATCATGCAAATGCTCCATAATTACACAAAAATACTTAAAAAAAACCACCTAATCAGTGTCAGGAAAGTAGAAGCTCAGTGGGAGCAAAATCAGCATGAAACAGAATGGGAAAAAAAACAGGGTCCTACGAGCACATGGGCAGCAAAGCAAGACCAAGGAAAAAGCAAGATTGTTGCTAATCAAGGTGGGAGACCTAGTGATGAAGGAAGGACACAAACAGGCTTTAGCACCTAATTTCCTCTTGCCTTATAGCCTTTACAGGAGAGGTCTGCTCTCAGTACTGTTGTTCCTGCATCTAACGGCAGAGCCTGGGGGAGTGAAGTACTACCCTCAACAGAAAATTGACGTGGAGCGGAGGACAGCCACCTGACCACACTGGAAATACACAAGTCTATAGGACTGTATGGAACTCAAGGGCATTGAGTAAATAGCCAACGTTGCTTTGGGGCTGCTATCATCTTTGAAATATTGTACCTTTGTGGCACTACTACTATGGCTACAAAAGGTAGCTTGTTTTCAAAGGGAGCGGGAAGAGGACTGAATATTACAAGTAAGAGCCAAGTCCAAAGATTTCCTGTGTTAAACCAGAGAAAGCATTTAGTGTCTCTAGAACGTAATTCCCATTGCATACTGGTAGCAAACCACTACTTGTCTTGATGGCTGCCAGAGAGCACTGCCATAATACAAGAAGTGCTACAGAAACCAGTGCTCACCAGTGACAGAAGCCAGCCTTTGTTCTGTAAAGCAGCCCCTTAACACTGCCTTGCTGCCAGGGTGTCGAGGGGAAGAGGCAGCACAGAAAGCTGTGCAGCAAGAGAACAATGTATGCACATACATGGTGTGACAGAAAGCCTAGGCTTTACTAACAGGCAGAATAAAGCCCATGGAGAAGCAAGAATACCTATTCCTTACAACCTACAAAGGAAATTTCCAGAAATTCTGGACGTGCCAGGGACTGAGAGAATAGGCAGACTCCCGACCACTTACACATTCAGAATTTCCTCCACCTTTTAGATAAACTCTCACACCTGAAGTTCTGACAACAACTAGAACATCTACAGTGCTGACCAACTTACTGAAATGCGAGTTCATTTAATTCTTTTCAGAGAAGAAAGGTAATATACATAATTTAGTTAACACAAAGTACTGCATTAGAGATAAACCCATGCCGCACATTAAGGTACTTCAGACCTGAACAACAGGGGAACAGTGCACTTAAGTGAGATGGGGTGGCGAGCAAAAGAATAAAATGCCAAAAATAGAAAGCATCAATACTGTTGAATTATAAACAAACAAAGGGTTCAGAAATAGCATGAAAATAGAGAGCTGGTGCTTTAATGCAGACACAGGAAAGAAGCTTGTTAGAGAAAAAAATGAACTTAACATCTATCCGTATATTATGTATATCACTACACAGCGTTAAACATCAGAGTAATCTGGAATACGTATATTCAGTTATTAACATCAGAATCTTGAACACTTCATTGTTACCATACAGCGCCATTATTATATATTTGCATTAAGACATACTTAATACAAAGTGTTATTTCTAGTATTAAAAAAAAAAAGTCCTGTGTTTGTCAGGAAGGGGAAAAGACAAGACAGAATAAAATCCAAATTCCTTTGGGACCTCTATAGAAGAGGTAATCTTTCTGCAGGAACTCTTTAATATCTTCAAACAGTCTTACTAGTATGCTTGAGAACCAAGTCAAAAGAAAAATGAAAGAAAAGTCCATGTATTTTCATGCCAAATACAGATTTATTTCATCTGCCAGATTGTTATACAAGTATTTCTGATGTATTAGGCCTAGTCACTTCTTAACTCGTAGAGCAGTATTTAGGATCTCAATTCCATTTCATTCTGTTCAGACAACTTCAGTAATTTCATTTAACAATTGCAATGAAACAAATATATATCTTATGTACCAGAATCCATTCACCTTTTATTAAGTGATTTTCTAGCCTGTATCAGTTTTACGTTAGTTAGTAACTTCACACTTTTGACAATTCCATTTGATTAAGAAGGACTCGGATACAATTTAAGTTGCCTAAGAGTAATTGTGAACAACTTTTGAATAAACTGCAGAAAGCGAATAATTGCAAAACAGGTAATTCACAAAAAGATACAAAGATATTTTCTTAATAACTCTAGCAGACCCATCCTATTCTCCTTTGCTTGCACATATCCATTTAACTTTGGTCATACTTCATTTTGCTTTTGGGGTTATGGAGCTCAAAGATGTTTTTATCCCCATTTAGTTATTAACTGAAGATTTCTCTACTTTTTGCATTACCTTCCTTGTTCTGTCAATCAATTAGGAACACAAGAGAAGAAAAAAGAAAATCCACATTGAATAAAACTCGATATCGATTCTAGTCATAAAGAAAAGGAAGCATGTGTGGGTGAAAAAAAATCCTAAATTTGAATTTTGAAAATTTTAATTGCTGAAAACCTCCAGAAAAGGAAAAGGTAGTCTGTTCTGAACATCAAAATTTAAGATGGGCCCAAGTTCAAAGTTGGCTCTGCTTAGAGGAGGAGGCTGGACCACCAAAGGTCACTTCAAACCTACTTCATTGTTGGATCCTATAATTATATTCTAGCTTACATAGTTTATCATAGTACCTGCTCAAAGTATCAGATCACAGAACTCTTCCTAAGATGTACCTGTTAGTTCTTTTATTCCAGCCTCAATCAGTATAGATAAAGGATTTTTTTTTTAACTAGTTCCTGACTTAAGTTCTACTTAGCTTATCACACGTTTACCTTGAAAAGAAATAAGTTATTAAAAATTAAATTTTATTTGTTGTTTGGAAAAATCAGGATGAGCAAACTAAAAATCACAAACAAATGTTACAGAGAATATTAAAAATCATATGAATTATGAACGTGTTCAAAGCAAATATGAAAACCTTTAGACCAGCTGTTAACTAACATTTGAAAGCCAAATTAAGTGAGCTTGGATATAATGCACCAGATGGAAGAAATCTGTATGCCCAGAGAATAACTGTTTCTTTATCTGCCATTCTATCTTACTTTCAGACGTGCATTTATCAGCACTGAAGAAAATTGCTTTGTTCTATGTATATGTCTTGAAATAATATACTGTTTTGTGCCCTGGTCATTTTTTTTCCTTCAGTGTAGGAAGGAAAAAAATAACAATAGAAGAAAACACAAGGAACATCTTTATTTTGATGTATAAAATATAAAATTTGTCATAACCAGATACATACATATATATCATATAGTTTAATTTATAAAGACTTCTAAATAAATAACAGCTTTATATATAACTTCTGTTTAACATTAATAATTTCCTACCTTTGGGATATTTTGGATGTGCAGAAATATACAGAAATTGATTTAATTGGCAAGTATTTAGGATATAGCTTGCTTTATTTATTGCACGCAGCTTTGCCAATACGTCCTTAAACACAAAATGCATATGCTGAAAATGATGCTGTCAAACAACATATTTAACTGGAACATGACAGAGAAAGTTGTACCAATACAAAATGTGCTAACAGACAGGAAATAAAGATGTCTCAAATTAGTTCATTAACACCACAACAGGAGGATATTTTGGTTTTAGTTTTCTCAGAATACATATGAAATTGATAAGGAGTACCACCCTGTGCACAGAAATTTTCTACATATGAAAACTATGCATGGTTCTCAGTTGCTGCACAATCATCTAGCTCCTGCATGATTTACACCACCTTAGAGTACTTGTCAATTTATGTGTGTGGAATTGCTTCTAGACAGACATTTTTCAGCATTAAGTTTAACAAGTGCTGGCATATACTAATGAAATTTACACACATGCATATATTGTTCAATTTAAAACAAACATTAAGATCCAGTGAAATTATTAATGTCTTCTATTGCTAGGAGAGAAAAAATGCTTTCAGAGAGATAAACTTCATGCTAAGAACTACAGTAAACAGAGTGTGAGGCAGACAACAAATAATAATGTACTTTCTCTCAGCATTTTGTTAACCTAAGAAAGAATTCCTTTGTTGTCAGTATAGGTTTTAATGTTTCAGTGAGATGAAATTAGCATTCAATGCAAAGAGATAAAAGATGCTTTTCCTTGTTTTGTGTTATGACTAACAATTTTGCATAATCACTGCATTATGTTGTGAAAGAGGCAAAAATGAATAAAACCTACCAACTGCACAGAGGATAAAGCCATTGATATGAATTTTCAACTGTGCTGCACTATTCTATTTACTGCACACTACAGAAACCGATGATGTTTGGTTCAGATGGAACCACAAAATAAAGGCCTTCCAAGTCAAGGTGTCATAACACTGAGGAAAATTGGAAAATTGGACTGAGGAATTTTGAATTGTTGATATTTTATTTTAAAATATTTTTATTTTAAATTTCTCAACCGCCTAAGGCACTTCTTTTTCCCCTGTCTTCTTTAAAGCAACCAGATGGTTGAAACTTGTAGAACAAGAGCTATTTACACACTTCAATTCTCAGTCTCTACCATTTTTGGTAGAAAACTTGGCATTGTTACTTAAGAATAAAATAGTTAATCATGCATGCAAAAATACCATCACTGGAAGAAACGTAGCTAAGAACCAGAAGTTAAATTCATTTCTCCTCTCCTCAAAGACTAGAGTGCAAACCGTTGCTTAGGGAGTAATGAAGGAAGGTTTGCTTGCCTGAGCTATCTGTAACAGACAGTTCAACTATAGCTAGTACAGCGATAGCACAAAGCTGCAAGAAGGACATCTTTCTGAACTACTCTAAAATCCACAGCAACTTCATCAAAGTCAGTAGTGCTGAAGTCACATGTAACTAGCATAAAAATTGGATCAGCCCGAGACCCTCTGCATATCTGCAGAAAGCTAAAAATGATTTACACCACCTTTAAAAAAACATATAGGCAGGCAGCAGGCTCAAACTAAGCCATGCTTCATTCCTACATTTGGAACCATCTGCAATTCAGAAACAAGAAACTGTTAGGAATTATCAGAGCTGTGTTTTCACCTTACTTCAGCCAATAGGTAAAGTCCAGCTTCTTTGTTCCTCACCAGTCAGGATGACAAACTATAGAGGAATCTAGGCTTTATCTCAATTTGATAATTTTCGTGAGAAATATAATACCAATTGCAGAACAACTACACAAAATTGACCTTAGGAAGAGAGAAAAGGGAGAAAAACAACGCTGCTGGGTCCACATCATCTTTTGGACAGGGGCCCTGTCTCCCTAGAAGCATCCTCTATTTCAAACTTGCTTCACAGTCACACAGATAAGGGTCAAATCTATCCTCAGCTGTACATTAGAAAAGCAAGCTTCCAGGCACTGCAGAGAAAAAAACTTGGGCCTGTGCTATCCTTTCACGTGAAAACATGCTCATTCATTGTAGCATGCATGACTGATGCGCAGCCCTGACCACACCTTCCATCACACAATGCCTGCTTTAATGTCACTCAGCAAATGAGTCAGCTTTTTTTTTTTTTGGTAAATGGCCTGATGTTATCCTTTGCAGAGTAGTATGAGAGTTGCAATTAGTCAGCTGGGTGCATGTGACCTGCTACAAAATGGGGAGATAGAGTAGTACAATGAGCTTTAGACTATTTCTTGTCCCAGGCCCCAGAAGTCAGTCTATACCAAGCCTGTGCACCGCTGGCTGCTAGTTCTTTGTTTTTGTGAGCTCTGAACTCTCTGCACTGCGGAAGCAGAAGGATGAAGGTGGATGTGTATGGAAATATAAAAACCATTCCATACACATGCCTGTTAAGAACAGGATTTTGCCTGTTGCTTCTCTCAGGATTTAGTAGTGTCCCTATAAAAAGTTTCTGGTCCCCTACTCCGCCCTGCCTATCTTCCTCTGTTGAAGCAATGCCCAGAAGTCTCACTAAAGGCCTTCCTCATAACAAGGAACAATGTTTGTGGAAATCTAATCAAAAAGCAGTACAAAACTAAACCTCAAGTGAGCTGTGATATTATTGCTTTATAGAAACATCATCACCACAGAACATGGGCCGGAGAGGTCAATGTATTGTTAACTGAGCCGGAATGAAACATTATCCTCCTTCCAGCAAAGGAGTAATAAAAATAAATAACTGCCAAACAACCACTCTCAAATTCTTCACATCTACCTACTCTAAAACAAGAAGTCTGAACAATGGAGAATTTAATGTTACAGAATTTAATGGATCATAGATTCAGGCTGGAGGGACCTCCAAACTGCCACCCAAAGCAGGGTCAGCTCTGAGGTCAGACAAGGTTGCTCAAGGCTTTATCCAGTTTGGTCTTGAAAACCTTGAAGTATGGAAACTGCACAGCCTCTCCTACTCCTTGACTATCCTCAGGGTGAATGTGACTTCATATACAATCTGAATCTCTCGTATCAACATGTGCCCAATGTATCTTCTCTTCCTGCCATGCATCACTGCAAAGAGCCTGGCTTTTGACATAGAATCATAGAATCATTTAGGTTGGAAAAGACCTCCAAGATCATCCAGTCCAACCGTTAACCTAACATTGCCGAGTCCACTATTAAACCATGTCACTAAGCTCTGAATCCAAACGTTTTTTGAAGACCTCCAGGGACGATGACTCAACCACTTCCCTGGGCAGCCTGTTCCAATACTTCACAACCCTTTCAGTGAAGAAATTTTTCCTAATATTCAACCTAAACCTCCCCTGGCGCAACTTGAGGCCATTTCCTCATCTTCTTAGTTGGCACTTGGGAGAAGAGAGCAATCCCTATCTCACTATAGCCTCCTTTAAGGTAATTGTATACAGTGATCTGGTCTCCCGAGCCTCCTTTTCTCCAGGCTAAACAACTCCAGCTCCCTCAGCCACTCCTCATAAGACTTGTTCTCCAGACCCTTCACCAGCTTCATTCTCCTTCTTTGGGCACACTGCAGCACCTCGATGTCCTCCGTGTAGTGAGGGACCCAAAACTGAACACAGTATTCAAGGTGCGGCCTCGCCAGAGCTGAGTACAGGGGGACAATCACTTCCCTAGTCCTGCTGGCCACTATTTCTGACACAAGCCAGGATGCTGTTGGCCTTCTTGGCCACCTGAGCACACTGCTGGCTCATGTTCAGCCAGCTGTCGACCAGTACCCCCATGTCCCTTTCTGCGGGGCAGATTTCGAGCCACTCTTCCCCTAGCCTGTAGCATTGCATGGGGTTGTTGTGACCCAAGTGCAGGACCCAGCACTTAGCCTTGTTGAACCTCATACCGTTGGCCTCAGCCCATCAGTCCAGCCTGTCCAGATCCCCCTGTAAAACCTTCCTGCCCTCAAGCAGATCAACACTCGCACCCAACTTGGTGTCGTCTGCAAACTTACTGAGGGTGCACTCGATCCCTTTGTCCAGATCATTGATAGAGATATTAAAGAGAACTGGCCCCAGTTGTGAGCCCTGTGGGACGCCACCAGTGACCGGCCTCCAACTGGATTTAACTCCATTCACCACAACTCTTTGGTCCCGGCCGCCCAGCCAGTTTTTAATCCAACAAAGCGTACGGCCGTCCAAGCCATGAGCAGGCAGCTTCTCCAGGAGAATGCTGTGGGAAACAGTGTCAAAAGCCTTACTGAAGTCTAGGTAGACAACATCCACAGCCTTTCCCTCATCCACTGAGCGGGTCACCTTGTCATAGAAGATCAGGTTAGTCAAGCAGGACTTGCCTCTCATAAACCCATGCTGACTGGGCCTGATCACCTGGTTGTCCTGTAAGTGCCACGTGATTGCACTGAAGATGATCTGCTCCTTGAGCTTCCCCGGCACCAAAGTCAGACTGACAGGCCTGTAGACATAATTTACATGAAATTAATGCACAAAAATCAGTCATTGTATCCAATACAGTAAAGTCTTCCAAGTACAGACTGAAACTTGGAAACTTAACTTGTGGAAGAAGAGTGAAGAAGTATCCCACCTTCTTTGCCTGATGAGTTTAAGAGAGACCATTACTTTTTTTTTTTTTTTTGTAGTGTGCCAGACCCAGCAAGCATACTTTGAAAACATCCGCTAAAGCCCTTCAGGAAAGGTAGAGAGAGAAGTGTCAAATTTCTGTAGACAGTTTTCCCTGGCTTAAATATGCAACTTCTCTGTAAGGAAAGCATTTACAAGCGCTTCAGTTCAGTGTCTGAACTGCTGCAGTTTCAAAGTGTAGGCAGCTATGTGATAATGCACAAGTTCAAGAGTACACTTTTTGGTTTAAACATTGAGTTTCATTCCAAAAGAATGAAACAACAACAAAAAAACGTATATGCATTTACTGCAGTTACTTGTTACAACCACTCTATTTCTTCACATACCTCCCCTTCATTAGCATAATCTTTTAGGCACTTAATAAATATTAATGTAATTTACAGAGGACCTAAAAGGCACGGAATTATTTTTTTGTTGTTGTTTTTCGATAGAAGTCAGAACACCTTTTCCAACTTCACACTGAAAATCTTCAGCAGAGCCAGAAACTGAACATACATGCCTCACTTTGTCAGGTAGACTCAAGTGCAACAGCTTCTTTTTTCTCCAGACCACCATACTATTCAGTTGACATGATCTTTTGGAGATCTGAGATTAAATGTTGAGGAAGAGACAGGGGAGGCAAAGACATGCTCTACTGTCAAATCAATAGGGAAACCAGAGGACACGCTCCACAACAAATGGTTGACTATAATGCAATATAGACTTCAACTATCTTCCCCAGGTAATATAAATTTCTGCTGGAAAAAGTTCAATGTTAAGAATGAAACACAAATGAAATTTAAAGCAAGTTTATCTAATAACTCCAGGATATAAAAGCCAACTGATTTTAATTTTTTAATTTTTTATTTTGTAGTTGCTGCTTGTTTGGGGTTTCTGCAAGTTTCTCACAGCTGGACATGCAGTTCAAAATTTGGAAGAATAGACAACCAGTTGTAGAACAGCATTAAAAAATTAAATCAACAATTGCATACCAAAAATCTCATTTTAACGTCTTTTTGCTAATACAACAAAATTAACCTGCTCTAGCCACACAACTCAAGTTGGAGAAGGCAATGGCAGGGACTGGGAGAATGCAGAACCACCCACTGTAGGAGAAGATCAGGTCTGAGACCATCTAAGGAACCTGAAGGTGCACAAGTCCATGGGATAGGATGAGATGCATCCAAGGATCCTGAGGGAACTCGCAGACGAAGTTGCTAAGCCACTATCCATCATATTTGAGAAATCGTGGCAGTCTGGTGAAGTTCCCACTGACTGGAAGAGGGAAAATATAACCCCCATTTTTTAAAAAGGAAAAAAATCGAAGACCCAGGGAACTATAGAACAGTCTCACCTCTATGCCGGGCAAGATCATGGAGCAGATCCTCCTAGAAACTATGCTAAGGCACATGGACCACTCGGTGGATAAGGAATTGGCTGGATGGTTGTATTCAAACAGTTACAGTCAACAGCTTGATGTCCAGGTGGAGACCAGTGGTGAGTGCCATTCCACAGGGGTTGGTACTGGGACCAGCACTGTT
>VXAL01009691.1:89996-102638 GCA_013399475.1 Chauna torquata | reverse complement strand
CAGAAGAGTATGAAAAAAGTAAGGAAAACTGCCCAGTGAAGGGTTGATTTAGTGCTAACTCAATCTGTCTTCTGTCAAAGGCGAACTTAAGCATGAATAAGTCTCATAAGTCATTTTTTTCCCTCAAGTTCTAAAGTTATACACACTTGAAAATAATAGATTTTTTTTATTGCTAAGTTAAGAGAAAGCTTGCAGTACAGCTCGAGTCATTCCTTGCTTCTTTTTTCCATATCTTTCCCTAGAAAAATTTTGCACTGAAAATATAGAAGATCCACAGGAATATGCATTTTCCCTCAGGGACTATCTGAGGTGTCTGCACTGACAAACGAGCTATTAAAATTCACCCCCGTTCCCTGATGTTCTGTGCACACCCTGCAGGAGAGGAACAGCTGCACAGCAGCTCCTGCGTGGCTGCTGCTGCCCTCCTGCCTCGCTCTGCCACCCGCTGCTGCTGGGGTCCCCGTGTCCATTTGAATTCCACTCGCGCACCTCTCGGTGCCGTTTCAGCGAGTGTGGTGTTTGTGCTGGCAAAACGCCTGCTACTTGAGGTTAATCAATCCTCACCCAGCTGGAAGCTGAATTTTTTTTTTTTTTATCTCTGTGACACAAGAAATGTTTGCAGTAAGAAGCGAAGCAGCACTAACAGTGATTTTTGCTCCAGTTGCTATTGCGAATAGTTGGTGGGGGGGCGGGGTCAGGCAGCAGAATATCCGTATGTCACTGGGTTAGAGGGTACTGCGAGTGCCTAACACGTAAATGTTAATTTTGCGTGCGTTGCTGGGTGGTGTGTGCATGAATCATTGCTCCATGAGGTGTGCGTCCCGTTTGTGTGTTAAGCCAGCGTACTGTTTCCTCACTAATGCGTCTGCTTGCTGCTGCTCCGTCTGTCCTCAGGAGCAAGTGCAGCAGTACAGAAACCTTACCTGGAATATTCTGCACGTATTTTCCAATGCTAGAAAATAGTCACCTGCAAACAGAAAACCCCCTAGAGAAATTTCTTCTGTATAAAGTTTTCTGATGACTAGGAGCTGACAGTTTATTTCAAGTTACCATCCTTGCTCCTCTCCATAGTCCATGTGACAATTTGAGAAGACAGCTGTCTTTTCTGAATGAAGTCCAACATACATTTGCGAACGAGTAGGTTTGTTACATATGAAAAACTACCTGCTGAGCATTATAAATAAAACTACAGAACAGCCTGGGTCGAATTTAACCACTGAAACACAAGATTCTGCAAGCAATGCTTGTGTTTAGCTTGCAGCTAATAAAGAAGGGATTTAATTATAATTTCTGGAGATATAACAGAATCTAACTATTGGAATTGTTTGTTAAGAGCTAAGACCAGAATACATCTGTAGTATTGCCACTTATACTTCTTTTTTTTTTTTTTTTTTTCTTTTTAACTGCCTGAAAGGACTTAAAGCTTGAGCCATTTGAAGAAGAAGTTTTGGAAGAAAATGCAAGATCTGTAAGTGTTTTCCAAAATAATGACTTTTGATCTTTGATTTTCAATGCTAGGTATTGACTCAACAATCTCACCTTACCTCTGTAAAAAAAGAATCCATTTTAGTCAGCAGAATGCACTGTGCAAGGTGCAACAGAATAAGACTTAAAATACCAATGCAAAACTTCTATATCAACTTCTACATTACTTTCAAAGGATACAGTGAAACAAAAATTCAGCTCATGTAAGGAAAAGGCATCATTAATAAGATTTACCAGATTTGGCAGCAGTGTTTATGAGGCAGTAGCTTCTCTGCTCCTGATCATCTAATACTACATACATGCTTTAAATGGTTGTACAGTCTCTCTTCCTGCCAAAAAAGCTACAGCAAACCTTATCAGGAGAGATGGGAGAGCATCTAGTGTTAAGCAACAAACACAAAATCCCAGGATGGCTGAGGTTGGAAGAGACCTCTGGAGGTCACCTTGTCCAACCCCTGCTCAAGCAGGGACACCCAGAGCTGCTTGCCCAGGACCATGCCCAGGTAGCTTCTGAAGATCTCCACGGAGGAAGACTCCACAACTTTGCAACTCTGTGATAAAATAAGGAATTTTATGGATCATATATTTTGGTTATTTTTTCATATGTATTTGATTTGCATTTTGTTAGGTTCAAAGCCCTGAATTTAGGAATCCTACTAAATTTGAAAATATTTGAGATTTCAAAACCGAAAGAGATTATACAATATTGCTAGACAGGTTCCTTTTGAAGGAGGGATAATCCCTGAGACAGCAGTATCAATAATCAAAGCAGAAATGAGTCAAAATGTGTGCAGAAGATCAAGTTGTGCTGGTTAGGAAGCACATACTGTTTCTTTAAATACTTCATTAGTAAAGTTGACAGGCGTCAATGGATGAATCAATATATTACATATAATAATAATAATTACAATAATTCAGGATAAATAGGTCTTCTGTGCTGCCAAGTGTTTATAAAGATTGTTCCTTTTTTTACAGAAAGGTGGGGAAAAAAACCTCCCTATTTATCATTTAACATGGGCTACCACAGGCATCTTACTCAGGTGTGAGTCAGAGCTCTGAAATGTAAAATACCGCAAAAGCACCTCAATGAAATGTAGCACTGCATCCAGCTCAGGTTATGGGAATATGTTCTTATCTCACACTTCACACCTGCTTGCATACAGATTCACCCAAGGAAACACGTTGACTTTATTACTGAATATTCCAGAGATCAGCGTTTGCTTTGCACTCTTTCAAGAAGACTCTCATCCAGGGTTCAGATAACTCTCAGTTTCTCTAGGGTAGACACTTATTTTGGGTGTTTCCATTCTGTGCCCAGATATAAAAGCCACTCTCACAAGTGACTCAACTTCTCTATTCTAGAGCACTAAAACAGGGACTGCAAACTTCAAAGGAACTTCTGTGGATTTGCTTTGATGATTGCATTTTCTGTTGTTTTATAATAGACTTTTCTTAAAGTGCAAGGAATTCGTAGGATGATATGCCAATAATATTTAAATGTTTTTTTTGCATCAGCACATTATGATTGTTCAACGTCAAATGTCCGTGGTAGAAGAAGAAATTGAGGAATTCCGGCTTGCCCTGAAGCAGTACGTGGAGTCTGCTTCTGCTCAAGGTGGCTGCTTGCAGTAAGTACAATGTTCTTGTCCTTGGGCCAAACAAAGGAACATAATCTATTTTCTTGAATAACATCTAAGTGGAGATGGATTATTTATGAAGAGACAACCTGTAGCATCCTCTTTCCTGGCTGGTTATGCATGTGTGTTAAGACAGAACTTTTCAAAGACAACAAAAATCAAAGAGATATTGAAGTATATGTGTGAACTAATAAACATGGAACATGGGTGTGAAAAAAATGCATTCCCACTCCTGTGCACAACCCCCTCTGGCCCCCAACCCCCCTCCCAAGACCACACAGGATATCCCAAATATACTACACAATTTTTACAGGCTCTGCAGGTCACCAGTTCACAACTTCTGGAAGCTTCTTGAGTGACAGTCTTTATTGGAAAATTAATTTGCCATCCATCATTTTTGCTCACCTGTTAAGTGAGCAACGTAGCAATGTGTTTGCCACTTCTTTGCGTGGAAGCTTTGAAAATCTTTGCCTTAGGTTGACATTTTAAAAATTCCATTCATAATAAAGAATGAAAAAAATTAAAAAGCAAAATTTTCAATAAAACAGTATTTCTGTTTTGCTTCTTTTAGAATGAAATAAAACATCAGAACCGGGTTAAGAATAAGTTTTGGTGGCTCACCACTGTACTGAATTTCTTAATTTAACGGACTTGAGAAAGCTACTAACATACACATTACAGACCACTACGAAATAACATTTTTGTAATGTGTACACAATACGGTGCCTATATATTCAAAGGCTTCAAAGGCTGCTTGTCACATCCCTAATTTATGAGCCTTAATGCTATGAGATCGTCACACTTACGACAATCCTATCAGTAGTGTTCATACACGCCAGAAAAAGAAAATCTAGCTGGAAGAACAAAGAGTGACACTGCCCATCCTTCTGAAAACGAACATCCAACAAAACGCTGCAGTGACTGCAGACCCTCCAAGGGAGAGCTTACCGCACTTCAGAATGCAGCTTAGCAAATGATGGCGAAAACTTTTCTTTCCCAGGTTTACAGGCATTTGGTAAGTCTGCAGTGCCACCTACCGGTTGTTCTTCAGTTTAGCTGTTTATGCCATTGACGTTTTTTTCCAACAGTTCTTGATCGTTTTTGATATTTTACAATGTACTTCTGCATACTGCAGGAGCAATCCAGCAAGTCCTGTGAATTCATTGCCTATTACAGTGTGAAATATAATCAGAGACCAGTTTTCAAGCACATCAGTAGTAAGATCAGAGAAATCTTGGGTACTCAGAGAAATACATATATGTGCTTTTTGTACTGTGCATCTAAACACCAATTTGAGTACCCAAATGCATAATCATCCCACGTGTTATGAAGCTGATATTCTCAGGATAACAAACAGGATGATTCCATGTAGAAGATCAGAGGTATTTTGTGAGTCACTTTCTACCCATGATAAATTATTGGCCAAATGGCATAAGAACAAGTAAATAATATCAAAACATATTATTTTCAAAGCTTATCTTCTGCACACATCAACCCATCTTTATAATCCATTCCTATTTGCTTCCGAAGCACCTAGTGTATCTCTCACGGAAAAGGGCAGGCTTTTCATGAAGTAAGTCTTCAGTGAAGCAACACAAGTCACTCTATAAACTTCCTTGAGCTGCTCTCTATGTGCAACATGCTGTATTAGTTGATTTGCTTTGAACCACAGTTCTCTGATTAATTTTCTCTATTACTGATTGGAATTTCTTCAGATAAATGACACTAACTAATGGAGCAGTATGAAAACTGAGCTGAAAAAATGAGTCCATCGTAAATGTTACTCATATTAAAAGTTAATAAATAAAAAGCCATGAAAATACTCTTTAAAATCTCACAGGCAAGTTTTTTTAAAAAGCTCAGATAATTTGCAGTACATTTCTCAAAATTCATGTATTTGTTCAATTGTTTTTTTTTTTTTTCCCCAAATCCCTGTATTTGATTCATACTCTTAAACAATGTGGGAGAAGATGCATATGTGCAATAGCTTTGTCATGTTTGATTCAATCAGTTCTGTCCTGCATTTCCTAGTGTTTCCATACAGAAGCTTCCAAATGATTCCCGCTTCATTGTTTATGAGTTCTGGGAGAACAGCAATGCCTGGAATAGGTAAGTTGTGGGGTTTNGTTTTCAAGGTTAGAGACCAATTGTGTAGAATAACTGAATACAAATTAACTACTACTAACTGATCTCTTGCTAAATATATCACAATACTTCAGAACAATACTTCAGTTGCTGAAGACTACAATATACTGAAGCTTATAGATAAAAACATCAGAAAGACACAGACAGTTTGAATAGAACAGAAGAAGTCTGAAAGTGAAGACAGAGAGGTACAGCATCAGATGGATAGTAGTTGATCAGAGACAAAAGAATAGGGAAACAACAACTGTAGCGTAGTTCAGCGGTGCTAATGAAGGACTCGACAGGAGCAAACGAGGGAGACAGGAGGTGCATCACCCAGCAACACACGTGAGCATGCGAGCAGTCATGGGGAGCTCCGCCAAAGTCTCCCAAATCCACATCACGAAATCTCATCAGATAGATTCCCAGAATGTCTCTTTTGGGCCCGAAAGATTAAGTTAAAGTGATCTAAAGTCTTACCAGCTGATTTCTAGCCTGCAGCAGGCAGATGGCTAAGAAAATGAGTGGAGACAAAAAGGTTTTCCATAACTAATACTAAAAAAAAAAAAAAGACATCCCTAAGGTCCTAAGTCTGTAGGCAGAAACTGTTCTGAAAGAAGATGGAGAGTCTTAGTATCTTCCCTTTTGAACAAAGCCCCAGTTCGAAGCAGGTATGTTTACTGTCAGAAAGACTGAAGAACATCAGTAACACAGGTTAACACATTTGGAATAAGAACTGCTATACTGTGTCACAACCAAGAGATGAGCATCAGAGTAGCAGTCAACCATACAGGGGGGAAAAAAAAAAAAAAAAAGAAGTGTTTGTAATATAACATGCAAGAACTTCACAGCTTTTCTGGTCTCCTCTCCCACTATCATCACTAAGTTCTGAAACACAAAATCTCTCTTATGGCTTCAATTGTAAGAAATCTGATGCATGTAAATGTATATAGTCCCTTAAATCTTGACATATTCTCATTCTTTACAATGATTTAGACACCTTCAAATGAATTACAGCAAGACATTCCAAAGAAGTAACGTGGACTTCTTGGAAACTCCAGAGCTCACTACAACAATGCTAGTCCCTGGTAAATACCATTTTTCCACAATATTTTATCTATTGCATGTGAAGAGTTCTGCTATATTAGTGCGTTCCTTAAGCAGGTCCACTGCATAATATCACCCTTAGTCAGGTCTGCTTTTGTAAAATATGGAGGAGAAAGGGGGTCCCAATGCTTTTATTTTAAGCACAGAAATGTAAAATGCATCAGTAAGAATAAAACCCACAATGTTTTATTTTATATGGTACAAAGTGTAGCATTAGCATATGCTATTTAAGAAAATATCTAGAATATACAATACTATTTGTGAATAGTAAAATAGACCCAGTTCAAGATTTTCAGGCAAAAAAATTGCCTCCTGCTGAAGAATTCATTTTAATCATATTTACATTGACTGAAGGGAGCCTTAGTTACTAATAATTGATATTTACTAACCAATTTACTGTACATGCTTCCTGCTATGTTAAAACACGGGTGAGGAAAAAAAAAGAAAAAAAGAAAAAGAGAAAGGAAAAGGAAAAAAACCCTACTTTGAAAAAGCAAGGTGTTAAAGATCCCAAATTATTATTTCTAGTACAAACCAGTGAGCATACAACATATAAAACATCTTCCTTTTCAGAGAAATGACAGTAAAAAAAGACAGTTCGGGACCCTAATTTCCCATATGTCTGACTACAGCCTAAATTTAAAATTATAAAAATCCACATAGTTAAAAAAATAAAGTATTACCCAGTCCTATACCTGAGATCTCCTTTTAAAAGAAAACAGCCAAGAAATTTTCAGAATTCTAGAGCCTGATATGAACACAAAATTATATGTCAGGGATTCCTGCAGTACCAGCAGATTGCCCTTAATGAACCAAGAATCCCTTCAAATCTTGTCTTACTGGGAAACTGCTGGATTTAAGACAAATTTGGCTATACGAAACAATGCAGCATTTTCCCACAACTTTGTGTCCAAGAGCTAGACTGGGTATGACCAGAAGTGTTCCAGCGGCGGTTTATTCACAGCTCGAGAAAGCACAATTAATATAAAATAAAACGTAAACATCATTTATAAATGCCTAAATATAGGAATGTTTGAAATTGGATTCAAAATGCTCATTAGAGCATCCGCTCTGCCTGCTAAGAAGGATTTCGGTCTCCAGCACTCCGTCCTGCCAGACAGCTGCCATAGAAACACCATTTTTCACCCCTGCTCCTTCCTGGGGGGGCGATGCCAGGTGGTGCAGTCCCAGCTGTTTGCACAATCTTATGGGTTACCTATAACTTAGAAATCTGTGTAGACATCTGAAGTTGTTGGGGTTTTTTGTTTTTTGTTTTTCTCTTTTTTTTTTTTTATGGGAAGTATTTCCCATGCATGAACTATACAAATCAGATTTGTATTTGAAAGTCAGAAAATGTTTATGAAGTAACAAATGATGGCTGCAATGCCACAGGTATGTTTTATGGAAGAATTTTAGACGTGGTAAACTTGTATCACAAAATCAGGGGAAAAAAAAAACCTGTTCAACTAGTACATAGGCTCTACTCCAAGCACAAATTTACTGTAGCTCAGATGCAACTACACCTTTTCACACACCTGGATAAGTAAGAACTGATCCGATTCTAAGTCACAACCTGAATCTGACTCAGCCAAAAACTACAACCTGAGTCTTTACTCATTTGATTAATTACAACGAGAAAGGATATACTTACCTGGCTAAGAATGACTCAGGAAGACATAGGTTTTCAGGACTGTTAGACCTAAAGTAAATTCCTTTACTACCAGTTAATAGGAACCACGACCTATTATAATCACCCACACACCTGTTAATTGATCAAGTTCCTTCAGGCCAATCTGCCAGGGTGGCATAAATCACTCAGTTCACCTTCATTGAATGCCTAATCTTTATACAAAATCTGGATTGGAGGATACTAAAGAACCTTTCAGTGAAGAAAACAAAAGCTACAGGAAAACTGTTGAACCTTTATGGCACTGTAATCCATGAAATAAACTGTTAAATTGGCATTTTTTCTACAAAATTTAATCCACTGATGTGGCAGAGACTACTAGATTTTCATAGCCCACAGTCAAGTAGGATTCTCAAGCATCTTCTCAGTATTCTTCTTCAAGAATAACTTTTTTTTTTTCAGAAAAATGCCAGAAATTGATGGATTTACAGACACAGACGCAGAAACAAATTGTCTTAATGAATTTAATCCCCAAACTGTGTAGTGCAAAATGCACAGTCCCTGAGCCTACAGCACCCCTCCACTAAAGGCTCTTGGCATAAGATACACTCACAATCCCCCTCCTTAATTCCTTGTCTCTCTCCATAAATCTTGCTGCTCCTCTCCGCATGAGGCTCAGTTTCAAAAGGCCAAAGGCAGGGATTGTGGGGGAAGAAGTAAAATACTTTTCACTTTGGCCCTATGTATAATCCAGCTCCCTTTTTATGGGAATGACGTTTTAAGAGTCCATCAATTCTCTTACATTTGGGGCAAAATGCTCTTAATTCCTTGAACTGCTTAGGAAAAAAAGAAAAAGAAAAAACAAAACAAAACGGCACCAGGTTTGAATAATGTCACCAGGAATGAAAGTCACTGAAGGCAGCACAGCCGCCCAGGGGACACTGATCAGCTAAAACGCTGCCACATGCAGCAGAACAGGCAGCCTCTCGCAGGGTGAGAATTTATGTGGTTTGCTCTCTGGGATCTGGGTGCTTAATTACATGCAACTGCACCTAAGACATGTTAATGATCCTTTGGATGTTATCAAAAAGAGATGTAAATTCTCATGCTAAAGCCATCTCCCCACCAATTATGCTCAGCTCTCCCAGCATTTTAAGTATTCTTCCCCTGCCTGGAGAGGTTTTGTCCTTGAAAATGCACAGCTTTCATATAGCTGCATATATAATGAATATTTCTTTAAACAAGCAGTGACATATATATTATAACTATTTTATTTAGGATTTTTACCTGAGGTAGAAAAAGAAATACTGCTTACGTAAACAAATAAATGAACTCTTCTCTCTTTCAGCATCGTGGTGGGTCCTCAATAACAACTAGAAGCTGCGGTTCCAAGTAATGTTGTGTTATGTATTTCATCACAATAACTTTGATTTAGCAGTGTACAGGTGTGCTGGGTAGAGATTTATCATGTGATACTGTTCAATATTATGGATGTGATCTTTTCCATTTTAAAATGTGGAAAATTACATGTTTGTTGCCTTCTATTCTTGTGACTAGTTCAGTGAAGTAATGCATTGTAAAAGCTGAAATAAGACAACTATTGCTAAACTGTTTACTGTGCATATTTACTCCAAACTGCCACAGAAAAGTGCATCTTGACTGGTGTGACCAAGTATTTGTGAATACTTTTAGTCTGACATTAATAAACAATTGTTACTTAATGCTGCTGTTTTCTCCTTTTACAGAAGAAACAGGTATAAACTTGAACATATTTTCATAAATGCCTTATACTTCGGAGAAGCTCTAAGTCATTAATAAGGAGAATAAACATAGGAACACCTTTTTGTGTTAATACAGAACTTCACTCACTCGGGAAATTCTCTGCCCAAGACAAGGCAGTACCATTTTCTCTTAACAGCCCCTACAGCCCCTGCCCTCTCCCTTTCCTCGCAAGAGGAAATGTGTGCCTGTCTGCCAAGTTGCTTTGGATCCACAGTTTTAATGTTTCACAGCTGATGTGCTTTGAACCCTGTATCTTGGACATTCAGAAAATACTTCTGTTAGATCAGCTCCTAAAACTGGCAGTTCTGAGAATCACAGAATCATAGGATCACGTAGGCTGGTAAAGACCTTCAACGTCATCCACTCCAACCGTTAACCTGGCACTGCCAAGTCTACCACTAAACCATGTCCCTAAGCACCACACCTACATGTCTTTTGAGTACCTCCAGGGATGGCAACTCAACCACTTCCCTGGGCAGCCTGATCCAATGCTTCACAACCCTTGCAGTGAAGAAATTTTTCCTAATAGCCAACCTTAGCCTCCCCTGGTGTAACTTGAGGCCATTGCCTTTTGTCTTATCAGTTGGTGCTTGGGAGAAGAGACTGACCCCCACCTCGCTACAGCCTCCTTTAGGGCAGGTGTAAAGAGCTGTAAGGTCTCCTCTGAGCCTCCTTTTCTCCAGGCTAAACAACCCCAGCTCCCTCAGCCGCTCCTCATAAGACTTGTTCTCCAGACCCTCCACCAGCTTCATTGCCCTTCTTTGGACACGCTCCAGCACCTCCATGTCCTTCTTGTAGTGAGGGGCCCAAAACTGAACACAGTATTCGAGGTGCAGCCTCACCAGAGCCGAGCACAGGGGGACCATCACTTCCCTAGTCCTGCTGGCCACACCATTGCTGATACAAGCCAGGAGGCATTAGAGCAAGAAGAAGAAGTCTAGAAGTCATTAGAGAAACTGCTGCTAGAGCATAAATAACCACAAACCTGGAAGCAAAGTGCTTTGCTCCCTAACAGGACTTGCTGTTGTCCCTTTGGCATCTGAGCAGTACATGTCATGCAGCCCAGGAACAAAAAGCACGAAGCAGCTAGTCTAATCTCACACCTCCACAACGGGTTGACAAGATCTACACACTAAAAGACCACTCTCTCCGTTCATCTAGCAGTCCAAGGCTACAAACAGTACCCCAAAAATAACTTGAAAGTCACATTCAATAAAATACCTTCTTCCCTGTAGCATTTCTCCATTTTTATTTCACCTCAACCAACACACTACTACATGTAATTAAAAGTTGGGAATTTACACTAAATACAAGCAATCTTCACTGCACAGTGGTTCTGCAATCCTGAAGCTATGGCCAGGACTGAGCCCAAAATTCAGAAAGGTGTCACAGTCAGGTACTTGCATGTAACCAAAGCATCTTCATTCCTGTCAATGGAGTTCTAAGGAAAAAAATAGTTGCCTGAACAAAGGCACCAAGTATGCCTGAGGTGCTCTAGGGTATCCAACTTGCCTCCAGCTCCTAGCTGAGAAGGACACAAGTTTCCTGTCGGCTGTTTGTCATAATCCCAGTCCCATGCAGCTGCTTCAACTATCTGACGTGTCTCAAATGATACCAGATGCCTATCTTCAGGCAATTGAATCAAACCCTTTGGCAATAACATCAATGGAGCTCGGTTCTCTGAGCAAACGTGGATGTCAGAAAGTGATGTCTACACACCTAAGCTTAGGCGTGCACATTAGATCCAAATTTCACCTTGAAGTTTTCTTATAGTATCTCAGCAAATGTTTTTGAGTCAAAAGCTTTCCCATATTGAATTAGTATCAGCTCCAGCTTTCTTTTCCATCACTAGTTCCTTTATCAACAGTTGCTTATTTTAAGAAAAAAGTAAAACCAGGTCATGTCCTCCTGTAATGACACAGACACTGTTATGTACACAGAAATACTATGTGATCCAACTTCAGATCTGCTTATTCTTAAAAGGCACTCCAACATCCACATTACACTCTGAAATGAAAGACCAGTGAAACGTTTAAATCTTTCTCATCTTCAGCAAAGTAAAACTAGTCATTCTCCTGAAGGTCTGGCTGACTTTTTACTATCCCACAATATCAGTCTAGTGTACTGTGCAGTTTCTTGTCACTACTGATCTAGCAACAAAGGAAACAGAGTGACATCTAACAATGCTGCAGGCTAAATTGTTAACTGAAAACTGACACAGTACACTCAGTACACAGTACACAGGTTTGTCATGTTTTTCCTTTCCAATTGTAAGAAATTATCTGCTTACAACTTCGTGTCAATCAGGTGCTGGAGCAGAGAAAGACATTCTAGTAGGCCACACGTCCTCTCAGTAGAAATTCTCCATTTGCTAGTAAACAAACACTCGGATGAATCATACAGAACAAGTTTGAAAAGTTTTTATCATTTAAGAGTTTTGAGAGAGCAACACACAGAAATTGCCTTCAACACATACTGGGGAAAAAGATCCACAGGACTCTAAAAGACTATCAGTGATTAAAAAACAAACAAAAACACTGATAAAAATGCCTTTGCAACATTACTGTATTAGCTTTCTGTGACAAGGTTGTGGTACCAGGGGAGCCACAGGGGTGGCCTCTGCGAGAAGATCCCAGAAGCTGCCCCATGTCAGACGAGAGCCAGCTCCAGCCGGCTCCAAAAGGGACCCACCGCTGGCCAGAGCTGAGCCAGTGAGCGACGCTGGTTGTGCCTCTGGGAGAGCAGATTTAAGAAGGGGAAAAAACTGCTGCACAACAGCAGCTGGGAGAGAGAGGAGTGAGGAACAGCCCTGCAGACACCAAGGTCAGGGAAGAAGGAGGGCAGGAGGTGCTCCAGGCACCAGAGTAGAAGTTCCCCTGC
>VXAL01009691.1:37516-89582 GCA_013399475.1 Chauna torquata | reverse complement strand
TGATCTCCCTGTCCTCATCTCAACCCATGAGCTTTTTTTTCATTGTATTTCCTATCCTTGTCCTTTTGAGGAGGGGGAGTGAGAGAGCGGCATGGTGGAGCTGAGCTATCTGCCAATGTTAAACCACCACACTTGCAAACAATACACAAACTGAATACACTTGCAAGCTAATTTTAATTGAGCAACTGCTGCTAAACATAAAAAAAAAAATGGAATTCAAATGACAAGTACATTAGCACAGTTCCGGGAAAAAAAACCTTGTGTCTATCAAAGTCAACTTGAAAGTTTTCTGCACTGTTGCAATTACTATTCAACATAATCTGATTTAGCTTCCATTTGCCACAGAGGTTTAAAAATTGCCTTCATCACCCAAAGTATGTTATTGCAGGTCTGAATGCAGGTTTTGAAGATGATTACATTTGTACAAAGTAACTATTATTGATGCTTGTCAACTGAAGGATATTGTCAAGAAATACTCAAACTAGTGCTTTCACTTTTTAATACTATTCTAATTGAACAAAAATAAATTACAGCATCCACCATATGTTGGCATACACTTTACTGATACGAGTGATGAAGACCTGTCTTGTTCCTCAGTGTTGCCCACTGCTTCCACTTTGAAATGTCATGAACACCGGACAGTTATTTACAAAGAGCTTCAAGAAACACAATACTTAGACAGATCTCCTGTTCCAACTTGTGATGAGAAGATTTCTCATTTTAGGGGAACTGTTAGCAACAAAATACTCCATACCTTGAAAGACTGTATGTATCCACAGAATATTAAGGAATCTCTGTCAACAAGCAGATTTCAAGTGAAGAGAGAAAGCAAGTGAAGTTTTGACAGAAAAAAAAAAAAAATTAGAGTACATATCCTAACACATTTGAGATTTGATACAGTATTTCTTGCTCCATTACTATTGGTAAGAAAGGAAGTCGGGAGCAAGCAAGAAGCCTCTGTCAAGTACTGGCTTTAAGTTTATGGTCGGACAAACCATATGGCTACATAACACAGCCAATTCAAGGAAAAAAATTCTGTCACACCAAAATGCAAAATAATTTATTTTCACTGCAACTGTATTACCATGTCAGGTACTACAAAGTAGCTTGCCTTTTAAAGTATTCAGGAAATTACAGATACAAATAGGCATTTCCACAGATTTTGTATGGTCCTGTTTTCATCTTCAGGCACCCAAGTACCTTTAAAAATCTTGAATTTCTACATTATACGTAGCTCCTTCACTGATGGATTTCTCATCTTCCAAACCACCAGTCACTTCTTGCATATGTCAACAAAAGGGGTGCTGTTCTCCTGTAAGACAGGCAAATCCTCAAGTTACTTCAGCAATAAGAGATCACTTAAACCAAGTTTCCATGAGTCTGCTTATAAGCCTTTCCTACTCCATGTACATTTAACAACTTGATATTTCTCAGATTAATTCAAACAGTTCTACTTCCATTAGTGATACAGACTTAATCTGAAACTTTCTTGGCAGACTTTGTCAACACAGTAACATCAGTTCAGTTCAAACGCTGAGCCATTTCCACATAGGGCTGATCCCATCTCTCTCAAAAAAGATAGTGCCTTTAGGGACAAATGCAACCCACAGCCCACTAACTGTAACAACACATTTCCCTTGTAAAAGTCACTCTAGAAAGCTTCCTCCATCTGAAATTACGACTTTCACTCATAAATGGGCATATACTTCAGTTGTGGCTTCAGAACTAGGGAAGTTTTAACATGAGTAAGAGCTGTTTATCTATTCAGTTCAGCAGCATATTCTTGACAGGCACCTGCTCCTGAAATACAAGCCACTGACATGCTGTAGGATTGTGTGTTTCTCATCAGGTATTTGGAGGGTTCCTTCTGCCCCGTTTAAACATCATTTAATTTATACATGCATCTCATCAACCCCTCTGGTTTCTGTGTAGAAAAATAGGTGCTGTGGGATCACCCAACACTACGGAATTTTCCCATCTAACTACAGGATCTGCTGCATGAAGGAAACTCAAGTGAAGAGGAAGGAAGATGGATAATGGAACAACTGAACACCATTTACTGTTCGGTGTAAGTGAATTGTCTTGTTGTGCACTCCTTTTACAGGATGTCATCAAAATTAGTCTGTATCTCTCCTACCCTTCTAGAAATCACACAGGCTATGAGGAAGAATTTATGTTTTAAACTAATGGGAATTTAAAAATACGTCTATTTAGAGTTAGACATCCTGTAAGACCTAATGTGATACATAGCTTTCACAGCTTTGCATCAGGAGGAGCCTGAAATCACTGGCTAAATTAGTTTTGAATTTATCTTTACTTTTTTTTCTTTGATTCCAGGTACTTTCTCAGATTACATGGTCAAGAATTATGAAATGCTTTTCCTCCCATTCATATAAGAAGCATTAAGAAAAATCTTTAACAGGTTCAAGCCCTTTATGGGATATTGGGCTCAGAGTATTCTCATTTGAGATAAACCCTCTCTTGGACAGAAAAATTGCTTACTCAGTGTCACTGTTTTAAGGGGACCTATACAACAATGACTCCCACACTCTGATCAGACCAAGGTCTCTTCTATTTCCATGCTGAAGAATCAGTTTTGTATTTCATGAAAGTCTCATCACTGTTTTCCAACAGAAGCAGTTAACGCAGAAGAGGAAATAATGCAGGTCTTTGCCTGTCCCATAAAATGCTTGCAGATATTTTTTTCTTCTAATCTTGAAACGTGTTTTATCACTCCTCAACACATATCTTTTCACCCTAACCTATGAGACCTGAAAGTAGGATCCAGTAGTTGACAGATACACTGGTTTAGGTGGGAGAGAGTCAATTTTCTTCATACTAGCTGTTACAGTGCTATGTTTTGGATTTGTGACCAAAAGCATTTAACACACATGGTTGTTTTAGCTGTTCCTGAGCAGCGCTTACACACCATCAAGGCCTCCTCCGTTCTTCACCCTGCCACCCCACAAGCAGGCTGGGGGTGCACAAGAAGTTGGCAGAAGACACATCCAGGATAGCTGACCCGAACTGGCCAAAGGGATATTCCATACCATATGGCATCATGCTCAGCAATTGAAGCCGGGGGGAGCAAGGCGGGGGCAGGTACATGGACAGACACATCAGGGTGATGGTGTTTGTCTTCCCAAATAACCATCATGCATGACGAAGCCCTGCTTTCCTGGAAATNAGAAGTTGGCAGAAGACACATCCAGGATAGCTGACCCGAACTGGCCAAAGGGATATTCCATACCATATGGCATCATGCTCAGCAATTGAAGCCGGGGGGAGCAAGGCGGAGGCAGGTACATGGACAGACACATCAGGGTGATGGTGTTTGTCTTCCCAAATAACCATCATGCATGACGAAGCCCTGCTTTCCTGGAAATAGCTAAACATCTGCCTGCCGATGAGAAGTAGTGACTAAATTCTTCATTCCGTTTTGCCTGTGCATACAGCTTTTGCTTTACCTATTAAACTGTCATTATCTCAACTCATGAATTTTCTCACTTTTTCCCTTCCACTTCTGTTCCCCATTCCACTGGGGAGTACTGAGCAAGAAGCTATGAGATGTTTTGCTGCCAACCAGGTTTAACCCACAACAACAGGCCGAGCAAAGTCTAAGGCATTCCTTGGGTAAGATTCAGCTTCTGTTCAATTTAGATTCTTATACTTGGATTTCCTTAAAGAACAACTTCACATCTCCAACTACTTCAAAGTTTTTAATAGAAAGTGACTAGCTGGGCAGCGTACATGTGTCCCACAAAATTTTTATTTCAGTGTATGACAACAGGAATTCTAACAAGGTTTATTTAATGCCTAGACCACTTCCTTAAATGAAATTGAAGTAAAAAAAATAACTTCTCACCCAGACTTGCGACACTGTATACAATGTACCTATGAAAACTGCACACAAACAAACAACCAAACAAAACAAAACAAAACAAAACAAAACAAAAAAAAACAAAAAAACAACAACCCACAAAAAATAAACCACTTTAGAAGGACAGCAATTACTACTATGTGCCATGTCAGGCAAAAGGAACAAAAGGAGGGAAAAAAAAAAAAAAAAGACAAAACAACTGCAATAGCAACTGTCTCCACACCTAAAAGTCTTAAGGTAGCTGTACAGACACCCCCAGAAACCACTACCTGAATGCACGACTTGGCTGTTTCAGCAGAGATGGAGAGAATAAAAGCAAAGGACCAACTAAAGAAAGACACTATCAATACTTCCACATAGGTACAAGTTGAAAAGAGTTTTCTATTAAAATGGCACATCAAAATAAGTTCTGGGTAATAAAAAACATTTATACACAAGGTCATAAATGCTCATTACCATGTCACTTAGCTTCCTATTCAACTACCCATACTTTGTGCTGAAGATACCAAGAATGACAGCAAAGTGAGACACTTCATGCTGTTATATAACAAAATCCCGGCTAATAATGGCCTACAATTTGCCATCCCCTTTTGCAGCTGAATAGAATCACAGAACTCTGTTATTTTTATCTGTATTATAAACTAGCACATGCAGGCGGGGCTTACATACATATGACTAACACAAAGTAAAGATTTTAAAAGCAGATCTCACAAACAGTAAGATAGTCTTATTTCTAAAAACAAGAGTATAACTGGATACACTTATGACATCTTCCCACATACATAGACCCTCCTGCCCCAAAACAATCTCTTAAAACACATGCACCCCACCCTGGCTGACACAAGCTTTTACTATCTTTCTTTCCCTCTAAGCTAACTATTTGCAATTTAGCTACATCATAAGCAATTTTAGAGTTCAGTCTTCCCCTGCCATTTCCGCGTGGGTCCTCCTTCATCTACAAACATAACTGTGTGAGAGCATATTTATTATCAAAATTGATATGTTCTAAAGCAAGAGATTTTTTGGTATTTAAATGCCTTTAACAGCCTCATTTCCATTGGCCTTAGCAGGAATAAGGTATGTTAATACCTTTGTGAATTTGATGTTTCAACATACTGCAATCAAACTTGTGGAAGAACTAGCACAAAAACCTTTTTGAATGCATTATTGCTTTGACTGCCTTCTAAGGATCTGTGAGTTTTCTAATTGTGCATGCATGCATACACGGAGACCTTCCTCCCTGTCAAACCCTAATAATTTGCTCCAGAATTGAGCATGCTGTCCTGAACTGCTATTTAAATGGAAGTGACTGTCATAACTAAAAATTAATTTCTCAAGATTAAAAATTCAGAATGGACTATTAAATCGAGCTCTATTAAAGGAATAGAGCTGGATTAAGACAGATTTACCTATAACACTGCTGAAAAGTTTACTTTTCTAGTTGCGTTTTTAGTTTTGTTAAGTCTTTTTTACCAGTCATTTGCAGGTACTTTTAAAAAATATATACATATATATGTGCACCTTACTTTTAAAGCTGTAACACTCCTTACTGGGAAAAATAGTAATAATAATTTAACTATTAAGACACAAAACCCCCCAAACTACCAAACCAAAAATACATGTGCACACACTCCCTTAGAAACTCAAAGGACAGGAAGAGTGTGTGGGGAAGGGAATTTAGGAAATTCAAGAACTGAAACTTCCCTTCCTGCAAGCAGGTTTTCAAACAACCAAAACCTTACTTTAGCTTGAGAATTAACATTAACAGAAAGATGTAAAACATAAGATCAAGGAGGCTGATTACTGTCATATGTAACTTTGTTTTTCCAAAGAACAGATATTTAAAAATGTTCAGAACTGCCACAAGATGTGACCAACACAGTATTCATCTGGACACACTTCCGGACAGGAACCCTATTTGTAGAAGAACTACATCATGACCACCTCTACAGCAGCCTAGTATGCAGGCTGGTTTGATATTATAACATTCGTACCCAGCAACATTTTCCCACACCTGGCCCATGGAACGTGAATCATTGTGGTTTTTTTCTAAATAAACAGAGTATTTGAGGACAATTTCATCTCAAAGGTTATGGTGGCACTGCTGAATATCTTTCATATTCATCACTCATTTCTACCTGACAAATACAAAACACGCATTCTGCAGAAACACTGACCAGAGATTACAATAACACAAACTGCATTAACTTCAGTAATACACTTCTGTAGTCGACACTGATGCATGGACAACTTAAACACTGGAATCAGACTTTCACCAAGCCAGAACTTTATCAAGATTATTCTATTTTGAAAAGGCAAAGCTGGAATTAACATAGAATACCAAAGCTACCCTGTACGATGATTTCACATTGACCCTACATTTGGAAATATTTTTTGGAAATATTTGGATCTTTTTCCTCAAAACAAAGGGGAAAAAAAAAAAAAACTTTAGCTTTATATAGTTTTTGCCATGGTAAGATGCCAAATACCAACCGGGGAAGTTATGCACAAAAGTAACAGAGCTGTAACTGCAAGATCTGTCTTTTGAAGGTTTTAATCAATTTGGCAGGCTAGTCTGAAGAAAAATGTTTCCTATCAAATGGCTAGTGAAAACCTCCATGACTTTCATAATTTCACTTAATATGAAAAACGCACTTACCGGTTTTTCAAGTACAATTGGATGATCAGGAAGAAACTCTGGCTTCTTCTGAGAGAGTGAAACACTTGAAAGCTCCAGAAGGAAATCTCTGCTGTATTTGATCCTTTCTGTGAATATACACAATTAAGTTAAATGTTGATGTTTAATGCACTCAAGTTCAGAATTCAGAGAACTGATGTGGCTTCTTATTAAAAGGGTGGAAATGCTGCATGTATATAAAAATCAGTATTAAAAGCAGCACTAACTTAAGTCTGACCTTGTACACTTGTAATAAATTACAGAGCATCTCACTCTAATTCTATCAAATTGACTTAGTAAATATGGAAGACTATTCTAAGCTAATAAGGGTTTGTTGTTTTAATGCAAACAAACACAAAAAAAGTGTATCCAATTTTATACTACAGACCTACTCCCTAATCCGTTCTAATTAACGGATACGCCACAAGTTCGTCTTGAAACCCTCAAAGACAATCTCTTTGTAACTTACACCAAAGTGGCACGTGTTTCTATGAGACAGATAAGAAAACCCAAGTCTCTCTTTTCTTGGAGCTTTTACGTTGATGTCTTTCAGCATGTAAAAACAATTATGAAACCTACTGCATGTAAAACTGGCAAACAGATTTATACCAATTAAATAGTTCTGAGAGATTTACAGACTCAACAACAATTAAGGGCTTTGCTTAGAACATGCATGTTAGAACTCGAGTTTGTACCACTATGTCTAGCACAGCCTCAGATGTATCTACTCATGTCCATATTTTAAGCAGATACTCTTTAAAAAAGAGGAGAAGCAAGAAGAAAGGGATGAGGCAAGGAAGGGACAAACTTCACTTCTGTCCTAGGTGACAAAGAATTTTGTTCCTTACAAATAACGAGTTTCCTGTAAGACTGTTACTTAAGTCGCTTGCTTGACTACAGTTTTGCTTCTCAGGCTGCGCACTGCTGACAAGAGAGGCCTTGAAGCCAAATGTGAGTGGGATATTTTACCGGCTTTGACCACAAGTGACTGTAGTAACTGCTAAACCTAGGCAAGGGCATGAAGTTAATTTTCAGAAGAGTTTAAAGAGAACTCATGTGTTGGTTGTTTTCCCCTTGTTTAAAAACATACGAAAAAGAGAAAGAAAAAGCAAGGAAGTGACTAAGGTAGCATTATAATGTACTTAAGAACTATAGAGACAGATAATTGGAGGCATACTACCACGGAATGGTTATCACATGGAAATTATTAGCCAGAACTATAGGTACAGCTAGAAATAAAAATGGAGTTCCAGTGGAAACCATACACTGCGATGGAAGAGGGAAAAAAAAAAAAGGAGGAGATATTTATAGGCAGTAGTTGAACAACAGGACCTCTAAAGTCATGTTACTATGAAGGAATGGACTACAACAATTAGCAAATAGACAAAAATCATTTGAAAACAACTGTAGGAGTGAGTTCACCATTATCAACAAATGTTGAGTAGACCAAGGAAGGCATCACTGAGCCATTAACCACTACAAAAGACTGAAAGTGATGCCTTACAGAGTCCAGGATCCGATGAGAAGCAAATTAACATCCTGTAAAACAGAACAGTCTCAACCCACCACAAGCAAAACAGATGAGAAAGGATGAGAAAGCCCCCCCCAACAGAAAGAAATTGGCAAGTCTGACACCAAACTGTACAGTTTGGGGCACCACAGTATAAGAAGGATATAAAGCTATTAAAGAGCATCCAAAGAAGGGCTACAAAGATGGTGAAGGCTCTAGAGGGGAAGACATATGAGGAACAGCTGAGGTCACTTGGGTTGTTCAGCCCAGAGAAGAGGAGACTGAGGGGAGGCCTCATGGCGGCCTGCAGCTTCCTCACGAGGGGAGCGGAGGGGCAGGCGCTGATCTCTGCTCTCTGGTGACAGCGACAGGACCCGAGGGAACGGCATGGAGCTGTGACAGGGGAGGGTCAGGCTGGATGTTAGGAAAAGGTTCTTCACTGAGAGGGTGGTCGGGCACTGGAACAGGCTCCCCAGGGAAGTGGTCACGGCACCGAGCCTGCCAGAGTTCAAGAAGCATTTGGACAACGCTCTCAGACACGTGGTTTGATTTTTGGGTGGTCCTATGTGGAGCCAGGAGCTGAACTCGATGATCCTTGTGGGTCCCTTCCAACTCAGGATATTCTATGATTCAAGCTAGATCCAAAGAGCAGGTTATTTTATTTACCAGAATCAAAAGAAAGAACCTGACTTTGAAAGGGGATACATGGAAGACTTACCTTCAAGTCAGTAACGCACATCACCGTAGAATTACTGTTCAAGAACCTGGGTGACAGTAAACTCATACTGAGGAAAAACAGGAAATACTCAGTAAAATTTAAAACTCAAGAACTGAAAGAATTATGTTAAGAGCAACAGAACAAACTGAGTCTCCAGATTTAGAGACTGTAGATTACAGGTGAAGATTTTAGATGCCTGTTTATGGGGATACATTCACAGAAAAATTTGTCTCAGTGAACTGATGACCCAGTGTGGATCACTGTCTCAGTTCCTGTGACATGTTTAAGAATGAAGAGTTAAGCAGTAAATGGTGCAGAGGAGGGCTGTGAGAATAATTTTGGAATCTGATAAATCTTTTAATTACCTTAATGAAAAAAAAGAGTAAAAGTTCGTCTTGTTTAACCTACCAAACTGTGACCAAAAAAAAAAAAAGAGAGTATGTATGCTTTATGACTACTGAATGACAAGCAGTACAGAAAGAAAACAGTCATGTTGAAAGCAAGAAGAACAAACCTTAACGACAATGTTGACACAAGAACAAACTCTATGGGACTAAATCATGAAAGTAAGTGATTTCTAGCCATCAGAAAATTAGTATTTTAGAAGCATTGTAGTAAGAGCAGGAAGAAGAAGCCAAACTCTTAAATTCTTAAATTGGTTGCATGCAATAATCTTAAAGATTGTATGCCATGACTGCTGCAACAGCAGAGAACTGACCTCTACAACAGATCAGAGGATGCAAATCAGACCTGTACTTCCACACACAGAAGCAACTTACACAAAACCAGGATTTATATGAAGAAATTTTATGACTGATTTTTAAAAGACACGAACTCCCAAAACATTGCCCAGACATGTCTTTATACACAAGCAAGTATACCAGTGAAGGTTTCCCACATCAGTTATGGCCAAGTTTTACACTTACTCTGGAATGTTACATGAAAAACAGTGAGGTTTCATAATGTTCCCAAATCATGGTATAGAAGGAAGTCAAACTCAAATCAGAAAGAACAGTATGTAGCCCACATCTCTTCAAAGTTCATTTGCCTTCTACCCAGAAAATATAAATCTAACAGCAATCTGCTTGCAACATTTTACCTTTTTTTGCCTCTAATTCATGCTGTTTTGGTTGACAAGGCATCGTATTTTGAGTTAAGATCTCCATTTCAGTCATTTCAGATAACTAAAACAGGAAGGAAAAAGTTATGTAAATATTTTTTTTTTAATGTATTTCACAAACAACTTATGAAGCTTGTTTTTAAAGATATTAAAATGAGGATATATGTTTCTGGATTTCTTAGTTAAAAGAAGTTATAGCACAGTTTTAGCAGTCAATTTTGTTTTCACCAGTTGCCAAGATTTTAGACCTTTTACACTTTCTGCACAGAGTGAAAATAGGATTCTGTTCTTTTTTGTTTTTAACTCTTCATAATTAAATTATCTTCTTTATAGTATAAGACAGTCTGAATGGAAACAGACTTGCACAAATTAAACTGTAGTCAGAACTATAGCTATTAATAACAGCTGATGCACCTCCAACTTGAAAGATGAAGGTCTTGTCCATACACTGAAAAGAACTGCAGAAAACTGTAAATAGGAGTAGTGATAATGTAAAATGCCTGAGAGGTTTCACTTGAACCTCTAGAACATTTGTTACTATCGGTTACATACAAGAAAGGAATAGTTAGTTCTACTACCTACAAAACAGTACAAGTAAGTATTAGAAGGAATGCGCACACTTGAGACAGCAGTCTTTTAGACAGAATTTTACAGTGCTTCTGCTGGTTTTTAAAAAGAACACAATTACCTCCTCCTTTTCCTTTATCTCACCCAGAACACAGCCAGAATCTGCTATACTGGGGAATAATAAAAGGAGGAAGAAAGGACTTTCCTTAACACCAAACGAGAGATTTAGATTCTCTCACTTAGTGAAAGGTTTCATAAGCATTAAGACCCAACACCTACAGTGTAATGCTGAGTTCCCTCCACCTACAAAAACCCTGAAGTGAGTGTTTTGGAAAGTATGGAAGCAGTTTCCCCACAACAATTTGTTTTGGCTCCTGCGAGGTTTCATAGGGGTTTGGTCAAGGAATTTTAATCTCATTCTGAGGCAGATGGGTGGGGCGAGGGGGAAACAGAGGAGGCAAGAAGGACTGGAAATCTTGGAAAGCACAAGTGTAGCTTCTATTTATGAGGGAAAAAAAAAAAAAAAAAACTTACTTAACTTGATGTATACCACTGCACCTTATACTTCTGTGCATTGACTGTGCATCTCTGGATAGACAAACTATTGTTCTTTCACATTCTCTCAAACACCTACGTTAGTCAAAAGTAGAAGAGATCTTCTTTTCTAGACAGAGATAGCAGTCAACACTTTGTACCTTAACTGCACTACTGGCTTTCATGGTGTGCTAAGCATATTGCAGTCACGGAGTAGGAACTGTGAAATGGCGAAATATTCTAGCATATCACCACCCTGCTCATACTTCCATTTTCTGTGGTGACAGTTATCTTTTCCTGATTTGTCTAAAATTGCTGGGGGAAAAAAAAATCTGAAACATCTAGGAATTTCAGAGGATTCAGTTAACAGAGAGAGCGCCATACTGCTAATTCTAACTGCTTTGTGATGTTCAACCAGCCTTGGCAAGTCTTAGCTGTTAAAAACCTCTTTCCAAATACAATGATGGAAAGAGTATTAACACATTCTCAAAGCCACAAGAAAAAGGCATGCATGATAAAGCCAGATTTACAGCAATGTGTGAGACAATGTCACCATAATAGATTTACATTTCTTCCTGTACCACCCTCCCATCACATCACTCTGCCAATTGCTTTATAATATCCAGATTTATAGTGTTTGGCTTTCAAACTGAAACTTAAATATTTCAGTATCACCACTCACAAGAATACTCTCATACATGTTCTCATCTGAAATACATCAATAAAGAATGGAATTTATCTACAAAGAATACCCCTTGAGCAGTGCATGTATTTCTGAAGCTCAACATTGTTTTTAAATGGTATTTAAGAATTAGCATGTTAGAACCTATACTGTCTGTTGGAGGCTTTTCAAGCCTTTCTCTCTACCTCCAATAGATCTGAGGTAGTGGACTCAACACTCTCCAGATCTTTTCTTTTGAAAATTCTTTGCATAACATGAAAGAATAAAAAGAATTCTTTGCTTTAAATTATTCACCATACAAGATCCAGGAGAAGTCCAATCTGGATGCCCAGGCACTTCCATTCACTGAACATCAATTGTCTGATAAAACTGTTCAAAAGGAAAAGGTAGTTTCACAGCTAGTATTTGTTGCAAGCAGCACCTGCAGAGAAGGTCCAAACTTCTACACTACATGCATTTTGACTCATGAATACTTGGAAATTTTCCATGTCTCAACTAATTTTATTACTGTTAAATTTAAATCAGTTTGTTCATAGTTACTTGTTCTGACTACTCAAAAATTGACTACAGAACAGTGTGGAAACTACCACAGTCTGATTCTTTTACTCCTCACAAAGCAGAAAAACTTCCAAGGTCGTATTAATAAAGTGCCTCCAATACTAGAAAACTGATTAGTAATTGCCTGGGATCAAGGCTAATACCTTCTACACAAACACTATCACTGTGCTTATTATTAAGAGCAGCTCTTCTCTATTTTTCTAAAACTTAAGACTGTAAGTTTCAGACTATAATAAATTACTTGGATGGCAGTTTTAAGACTATAATTCACTGTTCTTCAGATTACTCAGAGTTAATGTTAACCCTCCTGATGTGCCATAATGATGAATTTTTTCTCCTGGCAGGCATCTAAGCAGCTGTAAGTGTGCATACTAAATACCCCTGAGTAAAGCAGTTCGGGGAATTCTCTTGCCATATTCTTCTTAGTTCTTTCACTGCTTTAGGAACCTCGTTTGTCAGAGCTGGTTTATTTCATTTCTACAGGTATTCTTTTCTAAAATCTATTAATGTTAGTGGCAAATACAATCTGTTTTATTTTTTACTTCATCTTTCACCAAGTTTTCCAAAAAGAAACCTGCACTTCCTGTATCCTAACCTATGCCAACTTGAATATTTATTCTTTGATATGTAATAGGCCACTACTACTTAAGACCATTTAGCAATATTAAGTGTTGTATCAACATATTCCTGTTTTGCAGCTTGCAGTGCATTTAGTGTTGTGCTCCTTTAAAGGAAATGTGTTGGGGATAATTAAAGACTTATGATTGCACATTCAGAGCACTATCACTATCCTGCCAAAAAGGTGGTAAGATTTAAAACACCTTTAATACAATTATAATTTTGAAGAACAAGTTCTTGAAGTGAAATGTGTATTTTATTCTAGGAATGGGGACCATATTTCACTGCATCAGCAGCCAAAGAGCAAATGGTTAACAACGTACAGCTTTCTCAGATATCACTGACGTTTTTTAAAACATGGAGAATATTTGGCAAGACACTGCTTTGCCTACTGTCGCTTTTCAATGAACCATCAGATTCAGGTCTTGATTATCTTCAGAACTGGCTACTGCATGCTACTGCTAAGAAAAATATTCTGTGAAGCTGCCATACCAGCCTCTAGGCCAATGCTGCCTATCAACTAAAATCAACAAGTTCAGAGGGTACTGATCAGCTGGTATTTGGGGGTACCTATGAAAGAACTGACATTATTTAAAAGCCTTCTCAATACCCTATGCTGGAGAAGAAGTTAAAAACAAACAAACAACAACAGCAACAAAAAAACAGCTATACTACCATCAAAGAAATGCAATACGTAGCTACATGTAGCCAAATACTGAAGAAATACTGCAGCCAAATACCAATGAATACTACAGCATTGCTGCCCACAGGACTGTTCTAAAACGGAACAGTTTGCTCTCCTACATACACGTTGCTCAAGAGACAAGCATAACTGTTAATTTCCCTCTGTGTGATCAAAGATAAACACGTAGCAGTAGTAATTCTAGAGTTCACAAGACAGGCTGCCAACACCCTGACTTTAAATGCTCCCCCTCAAAAAAAGAAAGAAAAGAGAAAGTCAACAGCAGCTTCCAGAAGCTTCATAGAAGAAATAAAAGGACAATAGGATTATTAAACCCATACTAAAATAAAAGCTGAAGGAACAGATACTTGGCCTAACAAAAAAAATAATAAATTCAAAACTTCCAGTATACTCTGAAGGACATCCAAACCAGTTCTCAACAGAAGATCAAATTCAGACTGTGGAACATTAAGCATTCTAGTTGGAATACTACAAACTCCAGTTTGCAGCAAACAGCTACAACCAATTTCAAGTGTGAAAGATACTTTGTACCTTGTCTAAAACCAAGTAATTCGGGCAGTAAAGCACTAGAGCTCTCTTGGTTTTTGAATGCTAAGTGCCATTTACAGCCCAGGACAGCACAGCCAACGAAACCAAACTTCAGAATACACATGCACTGTTTAAATACCTAGTTTTCTGAGTTTGCTACCTCAAATTATTTTCTGCATGTGGTAATATATATATATTTCTAGTACTATTCTTCACACAGAGTAAAGAAAGACTGATTCTGTGTACTTTAAAAGTGCTAAGCCTTAAATTCAATGAAGACTAAAGAAAAGCCACACGGACTTTCAAAAGACTCTTACATAAATAACTCATAAGGTGTATTTCTTCGGTACTAGTGTACACAAATATCAGGAAAAGGCATTCCTGAAACTCTCACTTCTTTTTAACACTACCAACACTTCTGGCTTATAACACACAGATTAAGGACATTGCTAGCTGGAAATACCACTTAGGTTTCATTTGGTAACATAAAAGATCAGCTAACCTCCAATTGATGGCACTCTAGATTACACTCTTTCATCAACTTTGTCATCTAGTACTTACTCAGTACTTACCCAGTCAACCTTACTCTGCAAACATACTTGACTGTTGCTAGGTAATTCGGTCTGAAAGTCAAAAGTAATTGCTGATGCTGGTGAAGATAAGAGAAAACATTAAGAAAAAAAATATTGTAAATAGACTCTACATATTTTTTTGTGATACTTGCCACCAGACCATTACTGAAATCCAACTGCAAAGAGATTATACAGGCATTTATTCACAAGTTAAAAGCTCTAAGTCATCATAGGACTAATTTTCCATTTCTTCCATGAATTTTAACACGAGGTAAAAGTTTATGATGTCACTTAGTTGCTGTCCACATCAGCGATGCTGGCATTGTTTCTCTGGCCACCAAACATTTCTAACTTAGTAATAGCTGTAATACTGTAATATCTAGAAGGCATAAACAGAGATTAAATAATAATAATAATAATACATACACCTAATATAAACACTGCATGATTTTTGTTAGACTTTAAAAAAAAAAACTTGTATGAAGGCTAGATAACAATGGTATGGTGCAGTACTTTGTATTTGCAATAAAATTAAACAACAATCCATTTGTTAAATTATGTGTATTTAATGTTTTCAACAGCAGGAGTCAACTAACCCAAGAAATCCAAATTTAATAGGGAACACTGATCCAGATTCCTGAAGTTTGGCATCTGAAATTCTGGCATACTAGAAGAATAACACCAAGAAAAGTTCTGCATAAACCTGATATAGTTTAAATTCAGATTTTATCACAGAAGCCATATAGTAAGATCAACACAAAGCACAAGAGTTATCCATCACCGCAGTTTGAACAAAGCCAAAAAAAAAAAAATCCAAGAAACCTTACACACCCTCCTTATTTCCTTAAAAGAAACTGAAGTTTTGGCTTAGTGAGCTACTCACCTTGTTTTGAAGGCAAATGACGCACAGGTCGTGCTGGCTGAAGGGATTTACCAACAAACTTTTTAGCTCCCTTTAACATTTTGAAGCGCCACACTTTAAAAAAGCAGCAGAAATCAACACAAAGTATTCAGCTTCACATACAGATGTTAAGTGAGAAGAGCAGTCTACCATTCATTAGTCACATCTGACAAGAGGATATACTATTTATTAAATAATTGGGCAGGAAAAAAAAGCAAGCCCTGACACAGAACCTTTCTTAGATGACAGAATATGGTGGATAAAATTTGCAAAGACATAATCAGACATCTCTCTCATTTCGCCTTCCAATTGAGCTACCCCAGCTTCTTCTCAAGAGTATTTTTTGTAGGTACATCAGTACAATTGGAGAAAGGAGACAGGGCCACATGATGGAAATGAAGGCATTTTCTAACAGTTAACAATCAAAATGGGGCTTAATTAACTAACATTGGTCTACCAATGCGGGATGCAGAGGAGTTCCTTATATGTATCTTCCGTAATTGTTTCCATAATATATACACTTCCATAATTGTTTTTTACTATCTGCTTTAGTTGAATTAATACAATTTTGCATCTTTCCACTTAGTTTAGCTGCTATAGAAACACCAAAAACTACTGAGGTGGTGCTAGGTTGACAAGTCTCCCACTGTAAATAAATGGCCAATCGTAACTACATCTTAATCCTTCTTAATCCTTGCTGCCGAAACAACAATCAGCACAATAATAATGTTCTCTCTGTAATTCTGTTTTCTCAAAAACACTTTACAACACAAAGAATTGTAACAAAAAAAAAAACAAAAAAAAAAGAGAGAGATTCAAAGGAAACTATTGAGTTCAAGAATGGAAACTATAGACATATTATCCAATTCTGATATGGACCAGGAAAGAGAAGTTACACTATTTAAAATATGATTCAGCATTCCTTTCTACTTCAACTGGTCTTTGCATTACTGAAAAAAAAGTATATCTGATCATTTACTACATTATAATCTTTTGAACACTGAACTTTTACTGTTTTCAAGTAACAGTTCACCAACACAGACAATTTGAATGCATTCAGATCTAACAAACCAACTGTCAGTTACTGTCTGAATTAAAACAGTTAAGATGAAACTAGGGAAAAAAAATCTGCTCTGATTCCCTGTTTTTCCTACCTTCTCAACTTAAAAAAAGAAAGGCTTGAAAGCTGTATTCAAAAGCAACAATGAAAATTCCTGCAGAATGAACTGAGACTACCAACCTGGAAGACAAATTTCATTTTATCCAGATTAGGAAAGCTTATTTAAAGTGTATTTATAGTAGATACTAAATTCCCACATAAAGCAATACAGTAATATTTGCCACATCAGAAGATGAAAAAAAAAATACAAGCTTTCCTCCACATCCTGACTGTAAATGACATTCATAAATTTTTTCAAAACAGGAAAAAACAAGTAAGAGGCTGGGTAGCTTCTAAAACGAAGGAAACCTGTATTTTTTAAAAGCGTTCTCCTGTAAATAAAAACAAGACCTGTAGTGACAAACAAAACAACGTATTTCTTCTCCTTCCCCTCACCCCCGCTCCCAGACTTCCAAGAGAAGGATGTCTGTGAAACCATATACTCCCAAAGCAAGCGAAAGAAGAAGAAAATATGAGAGAGGTATGTTTGGGAAAGGGTGAAATCAACTACAGTGTTAAAATAGTTCCACTTCCTCCTTTTTAAGTCCTTTCGGTAGAAGGATGAGGCTAGATGAGATCTCAACAAGCCATCTAGCCATCTCTGGATTAATACAGTATCCTACCTTAGTAATATCAAGAAAAGTGATGAAAGACAAGTTTTAATAGCTGAGAAATATACTGCCTCCAGAAGAGGATACTGCGACGGGGGCACCTGCTGCAGCCCGAGGCCTTCCCCTTGCAAAGCCCACATTGCTTCTCAGGAGTTATTTCCTTTTTCAACCTCCAAAGAGGAAGGCCCACCAAAGAAGCCCTCTGCAGAAGCAGTAAGGCCTAGCAGGATTTCTGTATGATTATTTTTTTGACATCTTAAGAAGCTGGGCATTCTCACAGAGAGCTCTCAAGGACCCACCAGGAATATTCTTCGGAAGGCTCAATACTTTCCTGAACACGTCAAAAAGAACTAATGCAACTTTTATGAAAAACCCCCCAAGCCCCGTGGGCACACAAGTGCCAGAAAGGGCCCATCTCCCCGTGCCCAAAGGGGCACGGCACTCACTGTGTCAGCCTAAGCCCCTCAGCGCTTAGCCACCACAGCCACCAGGACAACGAGCCGCTGCCTGCCAGCCTGACAGGGGCCGCCTCGGCCTGGCCCAGCCCCGCCCGCCCGTCACCCCTCGCTGCCCTTTGGGCCGCGGGCTCCCACGGGGAGCCAGCCCACCTCTACCGCCTCCGGGGGCGGCTTGCCTGGCCTCACGCAGCGCCCTCCGCCCCGCCAGCCCGAGCGCGGGTGTGGGGGCGGCGGCTGGGGCCTCGCGGCGGGTTCGGGTGGCCCGCGATGGGTCAGGGGCCGGGCTCGGCGCGGGGGAGCGGTGCTGCCGCCTGAGCTCGTCCCCTGCCTGAGGCAGGCGTCGTGTGTGCCCCTCGGGGTGACTTCTGGCCTCGGTTACTGCAGTGCCCACAGAAGGCACAGTTTGGGGGTCAGCCTGCGGCTGACAGCGGCACAGAAAGCACTTCTTCACATTCTCTCCCTGGCTTTGTTGGCAGCTAATGAGATTTCCTGTTCTTTCAAAAATGCAGTCTATTTACCCTTCGAATTACTCATCCATTCTACAATGTGCAGTTGTGTTTCTTCAGAGCTTTACAGTAGAGATAAGGAGAAAGTAAGTGACTTGCGCACAGCTGTGAGGCCTCCACAGCTACGGTCGTCCAGAAAGAAAAAGAAAATCCATAGGCCTGAGAAAGCAGGCCGGTGTGTTTGGTGAATCAGAACAGAGCCCACGCCAGCCAGCACAAAGGCACGTGCCAGTCACTCAGGTGTGAGGCACCACAGAACAGCCACCAGCTTTTCATGCACTTACGTGATAGTGTCCTGCATGGTTCTGAAATTAAAATACGTTTTCGTTACAGCATCAGATCAACAGTAACAGTGGGTAAGCCCTGCTAACTACCAAGGAGGCAGATTAAAATACCCTAATGTTAATATCTTAGATTCCAGGTAGTCACCTTATTTATGTTACTTAAGTACACAATGCTAATGTAAAATCCTTAAGTTTTATTTTATTCTTTTAAATATATATGTATATATATTTCACAGAACTTACTGACTCCAGAGGTTCAGAATAGATAAGTAATATCAAGTATGCAACTTTATTACCTATATAACAAGTGCTTAAATAATAGATATATAATTAAATAATAGGCAATTACTAATATCCATTGTTAAGATTTACAATCCTAGTTTTTGTATATAAAGACTTTTTTTGTTCCACCGAGCATCCTGGTTTTTCTTTGCTGCAATCTCTGAGTTCCGTTTTTCTTAAATCAGGTGTGCAGCGTTGGATCCTGTCCCTAAAATAGAGGCTGATAGATACAGAAGTCATGCTCCTGTAGTCTTCTCTCATAACACACCATCTTCCAGTTAGTTTCCTGGTGCACAGTGCACCATCACATTCTTATACTGGTGTAGTACATCGACATAGTAGCTAACCTACGTGCTGCCATTTAAAGTACGGTTTGATGTCATTTCTCCCAAGTGTATTAGTTTGTACTTAGACATATCATGTTTCTTCTGACCCATGTCATCTATTCTCCCAAGATTATCATGTAAAGCAGTTACTTCCCTACTCATGTCAACCATCTCCCTTAGCTAAACCAGCCCTAATGATCAATTATTAATATCTAAGTGCACATAAATATTAAATGTGTGCTGCTACTCCAGAACAGTTCCTGACAGGAAAGTCAATGGGGCAACCAAGACGAAGGTACAGTTTCTCACAGGGCTGTTGTGCTTTTGAAAGAAGTGTGTCAGGTGCTGCAAAACAGATTTTCACACGAACAACACAACTTTTCTTGTGGTTGACGTTACAAAATGATACCATGTACAGTGATGTAGTCACATATCCTTCTAGTATTTTTGCAGGTTTAGATATGCTGTGGAGGAATTAAACAATAAAAACCTTACTTGTATATTTCACAGGGGCTGTAGACTGGGCTGCTGCTGTCAATATATGAGGGAAGGAGAACGGACAGGGGCAGAAACAGGGCATGAAGAGGAAAGAAGTTGCGTGTGCCAGATATTTTGAAAGCTTGTTGCTCCTGGTCCTGCTGGGAAGACGGGAATATTAGGGCTGGTAATGGCTGGTTTTTGAGGCACTGACCATCCCAGCAGGAATAGTTATCACCTCACACGCTGCCACCCGTGACTTGGCAATACCAGCAGTAGCGGTGAGGCCAGCTTTCCAGCATTCTGGCATAGGCAGAGGGAGCGCTGGACCGCAGCCATTTCATAGAGCCCAGCAACCTGCTGTCTTAAGCAGCTTCTTTCTTCGCCTGTGCCTAGAATCCTGCTCCTGACTGTGGTAAATGAAAACATAAGCTAATGTTTTTTCCCCTTTATCAACTGTCTCCCAGTTTTCCTGGTGCTGGTTCCACCCCAGTGGAAATTTCTACTTCCTTTGATGTTATTTATGTTCTTACATTACATGTTGATAATCCAGCATTCTCTTAAATATCTGATATATACAGTAATTAATTTGAAGAAACAATGACAGATCTAGTCAAGAGAAAAATATATAGAGCAAAATAGAAATGTTAAAGCTTTTATTGACATGTGAACAAAATTCACATATAAAGAAGAAAAAAAGTTTCTCCTTGGTGAACTAATAGAAGAGATTCGTTTGTTTTTTTGTGGTTTTTTTTTTTTGACATACTTGTTTGTGCTCCTGAAGTCTGTAGATTACAGAGTCACACAGTCACAGTTACTCCCTTTAGTAGATACAGCTCCGGAAAGCATAAAACATATATGAAAGACAATATCTATATTGCACATGTAAAAATGAGCAATTGCACATCTAAATGAGCATGTAATTGTAATTTTACATGATTTTAGTTTCCAAATGGATGGCACTTAGTAGCAAAGTAATGGCTTTGTGCTGAAATCAAAGGACTCTTGGGCTAGCCTGGGGACAGACTTTTAGTTGCAAGTTTAAAAAGATCTTTTTAGGGTAATTTGTCAATCGGTTGTGCAGCCAAGTGTAATCAGTCTATTTGCATATGTAATTGTAATTTTTTTAACATTACTTGTTTGGGAGAGTTTTTTTTTCTAAAGCCACTTTCAAACTTCAACACAAAGCAAAAACGCATTATTTCCAATGTTATATGCTTTATTAGTCAGTAAGTACAAAAAACACTGTAAGACAAGAATGTGTGTATATGTGTATGTGTGCTTACAGAATATTGCAGTTGTATGTTTGTGAAGTGGCTACTCCAGCTAAACTAGCAACTCCTCTTCTGACAGGAGCACAAGGAAAGAATGCAAAAGCTTTTTTACCCCTGCCTGTTCCTGAAGTTGACTGATTTACTATACTGATAATGTTCCGTTGTTTTTCATAGATTCAGAATATTAATCATGATGACTAATCTTATTGACTAGAGAAACTGTTGAATTAAAGGGAAGAAGCTATTGCATTTAGTACTTACAAAACATGTAACTAAAAAGAGGTTTGAATGTTAATGATCAGCATATAATAAATACACATTAATACATGCAAATGTATTTTCTTCACATACAAAACTTTAACTTCTGTCAACTCTCATGTGTCTCTAGGATTAGGATTTTGTATTTTTCTTTAATTTTCTGAGATCATAAATTGTAACAGAATCTCAACGTTTTTCTTCCAAATTTCTAATTTCTGTGGATGTGCAGAAGAATCTTGAAAACATGGATCGAAGTCACCACAAAAATACCAATAAATCCCCAACAGGCAAATAAAAATAATTTTATAAATAAGTATATAAGAGAGATATAAAAATTAAACATTCATTGTTTTGGGGAAGGACTGCCTTGCTTCTCTCTCGTCACTGAGATGACAACACTGAATCGTACAGGTTAATTACAGCACCTAAAGTGAACAGTGTATTCAGGGTTTTATGAACTGAATATTCTCAATGACTGTAGGCACCGAACATCATGATTTCAACTGACCTTATTTTGTAGGCTCTGAGAATCACCTGCACTTCCAGCTTCACAAAGGGGATCCCAGAAGCTACTGGCAGGCAGATTAAAAGGCAGAAACGCCAATGGAACCTGTAGGATCTGTTATGTCACAGGGGTTTTACATCAGCATCAGGGTCTGCTGTCACTGCCAAGACCAGCACTGGTACTGCGCACTTCTCAGAGCTGCCCTTTTGGTTTTGGGATGCTAAACTGTGCCTCTTTTGAAGGGACTAGCGTGTGGAGAGCACATCTCAGATGCAGAGCTTTACTTTGATATAATTGCATTGGATAATGTCGAAGAAGATGCCATGGAACAGTTGATCCTAGAGAAGGAAAACTGCTATACAGCTTAACTACCTTTGTGTGTGAAGTAGGATATCCATAGGCTAGCAGAAAGTATCAAGGTATCAATTGTTTGCTTATTTTGTATTAACGAAAGCATATGAAAAGTCAGGAAATATTTGTGGTCCTACAAATCTTCAGGTAAGAATGAATGAATGAAAATTCATCCACATCTATTGTTTCTGGAACAAAGTTTTATAATCTATGTACACAGACAGCTAGTAGTAGACACATGTAAAAAAAAAAAAGAATATACGTAGCTATTGTGTTTTTATATATGCACAGGAAAGGATACCCCTGCATTTAATAGTTGATAATATCCTAGAAGAGTTCAATTTGCTTTGGGTGAATGGAATTTTGAAATTATAGCTTAATTAATTTAGTGCAAGTTTTGCACTTTTTTTTCCAGGTTTGGGCCAGAATTTCGCCTGCTATTTGTATAGATGCCCTTTCTCTGAGTTTTTGTATCTGATATATCTATCACAGCTGAATTACAAGACCTAAAATTCTTTATTTCTGCTGGAGTTAGTCTCTGAATCTTAAAATAAACTTCAGAAGAAATCTGCTCATGTTCCGACAGAATGTAGAATTTTGCTTTCCAGTATTTCAGTCATGGGAATTGGTTTCAGTTCTTACACTGATCAAGATTCCTGTCATAGCGTTTAATACCAAGAGCATTGGGGATAGAAGAGGCAGGACCATGAGAATAACAGAATAAAAAAGACCAAAATTTGGAATGTGATACAAGCAATCACACATTAGTTGTGCAAAAGTGTAGTTAAAGTAAAAATTACAGACATTAAAACTATGCATTCATGCTTCTCAGGACTGAGATAACCTGTTTGTCACAGCTGCAGGGAAAAATAGTTATGAAAGTTGTTGACAATTTTACTTTACATGCCAAATAGGAATTACAATTCCGACATAATATAACTGTTATGTGTTCAGATGTGTGTATATACATATGACGGTAAGAATGACATTAATGAAAATTAATCCACTGTCATACACCCTAGGAAATCAAATTTGCTTTGTCATCCTAAAATATATTTTTGTAAAATGTCTAATATACTGGAGTGGAAGAATTCTGTCCTCATTTAGCTTTTCCTACATGCGGGGTAGGGCTGTTTTATACAGAATAGGAATAAAATTTCTTACTTATATTACCATTCAAGTTTTAATTTACTTACAAGAGAAAGATATTAATATTTTATAGTTTTTAATTTATTATCTCTCCTAAGTCAGTTCACTCTGTTTTTCTAGGTGGTAGTGTATATCCAATGGTAACAACAAACTATCAGACAGCAGTCAGAGCGTAACTTCAGCACATACTGATCTTTCTGCGTTATGTAATGTCATCCCTGGTTCTGAGTTCTTCTACGTGCAGAGGTACAAGGGTTTTAAAAGCACTGCTTTCCAGTGCTTTCTGTCTTTGCACCTGTATTTATACAGCAGGACAGCTAATGCCTTGTGTAATAACCAGCAGAAACGTTCCAGTCTTGGAAGAGGAGTGAGAACTACTGCAGCACCCTGCAGCTTCTTTCCAATTCACACTTCCAGTTCCCTCTGGAAGCAGGGCAAGGAAGAAGCAGGGGATGAGCTTGAGTCTTGTCCTAAAACACAGACTGGAGCAAACACCTACCCAGAGCACAGACATACTCTGGCTGCTGTGTGTGCTGTCCAAGAAAGTGAAAATGTAGAAACATCGTTCTGCGCTTCACTGCCTGGAACTGCAATCCCTTGCCACACAAACAACATTGGGAGAACCAGGTTAGTGCATTAGAGGGATTTGGGAAATAACAGCTAAGAGAAGAAAGTCTAGCACTGGCAGTGTGAACTATCCACTTAGTGGCCTTCGTTCCTCTGCCAGAAACAGCAGTTTGATCGAGTTAGTGAAGTAACTCCCTGCCTGGGCCGGGACTCCTTGCAATAGGAGCTAATTGGCAGGAGCAGGGAGGCCCTAGCAAGTGACAAATGGTACTGGCGTGCAGGAAGGGGAAAGTGATGCTCTGTGGGGCCTGGCGTTCCCTACTGGAGATTATCCAGCTAGTAAAAGACAGAAACCGTACAATTTATTCTCCACTACACTTACGGTTTACTTACGCTCAATCACCTAACCTTGCCACTTCATCGTAGCAATGGACCCATCAAATTTTGGCTGGTTACGTAACTCAGGACAGCAGCTTGTTCTGGCCAAGCTGTTTTTCTCACCCAGGTACTCTGGGTCTTACCCTGTAATATACTGTGCTCTTCTTAAACACTGACAAAGGCAGGGGAAAAGCAGAGGTCACCAAACAGCAGATAAGAATAGGGAACAGGAGCAGGCCAGAAACAAAATCATCACTGATACCATCAACCAAACATAGATTTAATTAAAAATACAAAAAAGTAAAAATAGTGCCTAGAAACCTTATTCTGGAACTGAAGCCCTGCAACCACCACAGGAATCAAAATTAATTTGATTTTTTGAATACGCAAGTCTGTTTAGTGTGTAAATTGGAAAAAGTTCAGTCTGCAAAATGAACAGCAGAAGTCTTTGATATTATTGAGAATGAGCACAGTATTTTTGTGGCCCCCTAACTAGCACAATCGAAAGGATTTTAGATTCATCATACTAAAAATAAGAAGAAAACGTCAAGTCAGATCAAGTTCTCATTTTTAAGTAGGAAATACTGTTTGTTAATCGGTCTCTTCTCTGAGCATATACTCGCAGAGATTTAAATTGCAAGTTTTATCATTTTCTTCTTCCTTTGCCTGCTCTCAAAAATCAAATCAGCATTAGCAACAGTCCAATACGCTTAATGCTGTATTAAAAAAATATGCGCTATTTGGGGCATAATAAGATTATAAATTGTTCTGTGGTAATATCTTTTGTGTCAGGGCTGCGAGTTCTTGCACTGGTGGCTGGCTAGTGTTACTAGCCAGGCTCTTTCTCTGGCTTAGAAATGGGCAGTGTCACACACAGCGCAGTGTGATGCCGTCCACGCGTGATGGAAGCATTGCTTTTTCTGCACTCGCTGAAGCGTAACATAAGCATTCTCCACACTTAAACTTTTCTGTCACCTTAACGCTAAAAGCATAGGAAATCTCAGTAGTTCATTTGACAAAGCCTGAATTAGAGGAAGCAACAGTATCCTTTCTATAGGCCATCAAGTGGAAAACTATGAATTGGAAAGCTTTCATTTGCTTCCTCCCAAAGTGAGATGTATGCCAAGCTTTTGGTTTGGATCTCTTTAAATAAAAATGTAATTTTTTTTTTTAAGCCAATTGCACTAAATTGTGTGAACTTTTGCTTTAGCTCCAGACCATTTGTAATCTAACTTGAAACAGAACGGCTGCAGAGTATTTTTTTTGTTCTGGTTTTCTAAAGTTGGTTTAAAATCACAATATATTTAACAAGTTCCTTTTCTGCTTTTTACTTTAAAATAAAGATGAAAAAAAAAGCTTTATTCTCACTTTTTTTTTTTTTTTAAACTTTGGTAATCCGCGAAAAGCATTCTTGCTAAGCTTAAGCTATAAGTGCAATACCAGAACTATATAGTGTCTCATGACTAGGCCATTCCTGCCTTTTCAAAATAAATTACAGTATGCTTGTACATAGAAGGTTTTACTATAAATAACAGCTGCTACATTGTATTTTTTTCAAATGTGGAAAGAAAACCCGTTTGTAAGATTTGTGTCTTCTTTCAGTAACGGTCACAAAACACGTTAATTTGCTGCAAGCCTACCAGTCAGTGAATCCTACTGTATACCAGTTCTGTTACAGGGCATTTTAAGCAGAACTGGAAGCATTTTGAATAGAAATGCAGATTCTAGTAATTTTCTCAGGAAACCTACAGCACCTGCTTTGTTCAGCAATATGTAAATGAGGCCACTTTAGTGTTTTTCTAATCAGAATAAAATTCATGAATTTGGAGACAGTTCTCGTGCTAGCACTGTATAAGACAGTATGTACACTGTGATGAATGTTTCATTAACCTTCTCAGGACTGGTAAAGAAGGCTGACTGCACACAAACTTAGGAAGAGATTAATGCATAACAGTGATGAGAACTTTTTGGTTTTTTTTTTTGTGGGAGCCAGATCTCTGGGCAAAATCTAATCCATTTCATAGCAGGCTTTGATTTGTAATTTGTTCTGTACCATGCATGCATTTTAACAGTTTTGCTTAACTCCATCCAATTGTCCAGTTCAGACAATCTAAGTATAACATTACATAGAATGGTTTTGTAAAGTGGCATTTACTCATTTATAATTTAAAAAATACAAAATCAAGATTGCCCTTGCAGTTCTTGTTTCTTTGTTGTTTTGCCCTCGGGTGATGGATTCAACTCCAAAATTTATATTGGCTCCCCCTTTCCCTAGGACACGTAGGACATCCTTGGGTGCTGTCAAGCTCAGGGCATTTCTGCCAGGAATTCCAGGGTCCCTCGGTCACATAACACAATGCTGATAGAGGGGACTTGTGGGGATCATGAGCATGCTCGAATCTCAGAGAGGGCTCTCTTGCTGCTGCAGGTGCTCCAGCTCCCATTACCTGATACTGGATATTGATGCAGACAGTGGCAGTGGCAAAGATTAAGACCAGAAGACCAGCTCATAGCCCACCCATGGTCTCTCCATCCTCATCCTTTTGCTGTGAAGTCAGGTAGACAATGACTGGGAGTCCTAAAACTCCTCAGGGATGCTGCAATCCTCCACGGACTAGATATTATGCCAAAAGGCATACCACACACAGAAAACCTGGGCTGGAAATTTTTTCATCTAAAAGGTTAATGCTTGACATTATAAGCATCAAAACAGAAATAAAAGACAGATAAATCTTAGAGAATGAAAAAGGTAAGTTAAATATAATTTTGTAAAGAATACTTTCCAGTTCATTGACCTTCCCATCAAAATAACATAGTGCGTGTTTATGTTACAGTACCATTTTCTGCCTCCTAAATAACAAAGGTACACAAACTACAAATAGCACTCTTACAGCCCTCTTCAGCTGTAAGACTAGGGCTGGTTGCGTAATTTTTTGATGGGAAAAATCAGGGAATGCCAGTTTAGCAAACTCAGATTTCTAAAGGGAAGACTCCTAAGGTGACTGCATTTTCAACGAAACACAGACACTGACCTCTTGAACACCTGCCTGCCCTCTGTTGGCTCACCTAGGGGGCATCTGGGGTGCCTTGCCATACAGCCTGCTCAGGGTAAGAGGTTCCAAGCTTGCAGAGCTTCTCAGGAGGCACATGATAGCTTTCCAATTGATATTCAATAGAAATTTTATTAAAGATTCATTCGTTCAAGGTGCTTTATGTCTTATCTCTCTGAAATGGTTAGAAGTTATGATCAGTATGTTATAAAGGCATCCTTTAAACAGGCAAAAATTCAAAGTATTTTAAGAGTTTAACTTGAGACTGGCAGATATTACATGCAGTAATATCAGTTACAGATATAAACTTGGAAGTGTCAAAAATATGATAATCCCATTACAAAAAAGAACTCAAAATAACATTAAATAGGCAAAATTTGGGGGACAAATAGTATAAAATCAAATTCTCTGCTTATTTTCTATTTAGGCATTAGTTTTTTTAATAAAGAATTGAAAACATAGCTAGAAAGACATATGTGTGCATAAGAGATTTCATTAAATACCAGAGGAAGTTTAAAGATGTTACTTTGGAAATACTAGAAATTCAGTCTAGTCTTACTATGAGGGTAATATGCTGTCTGCCTTCAGGCCTAGACCCCTAAGCCTAATAGCAAATCTTTTTTCACTGAGTTTCTACTCAAATCAGTCTGAAATTCCATCAGCCACATCATTTTCCCTAATATTCCAAGGGAAATAAACAGCATGCCCCCTCAGGTGTTTTTCTAACCTCTGTCCTCTGTCCCTCCTCCAGTTTTTTTTTTAAACCACTAAGAAACATACTCAACTTTAAGTAAGCTGGAACTAAAACCATATCATTGGAAATTGATATAAAGCCATGCAAAAGAGCTAGTGTTACATTTACTTTGAAATAAATTGTTTCTCCATAAAAAGATACGCTTTTATTGAATAAAACCAAAATATGCAACTGTCCTTATGAACCCATGCTTCTCATCCAATTTTGTCTTTTAGCCATTTTTTAGAGTTCGTGATCTTAATAAAACCATTCGATAATCATTTTACTAAATCATTGCAACGATATACAACCCATCATCCGAATCAGCAATGTCCAATCCATTACGCTGTCATAGCTGTTATGTTTGTTCACAAGATTTAGCTGAACACACTTCTTGTTAATAATCTGTTAAAAAGGAACCATAAAAACTGCTGTATAGGTCTAGATCAAAGAACTGTTTAGTCCAATGTCCTTTTTCCAAAAGCAGCCAATGGTGAATTGGCAGATAAATACAAAAGCAGAGAAAGTGACAGAGGGATACTGCCCTAGCAGCCCTTTCTAGCTTCCAGTGAAGCTAACGTGATGAGTTGCTAGCTAATCAGGCTAACAAGTTCTTAAAGAAAAGCCACTTTGTGATTAAAGCTGTAAGGAACTGAGTCTAGATATTCCTTCTTGTTGGCTCAAATAACCATAACAAAATCTTGCAAGTAATTTCAATTGGACTAAGTTCCTCTCTCCCCTCTCCTTCATGACCTCCAGCCTTTTGTTCCTCCACCTTCATGCAATCTACTGCACATCAACTGTACCAACAAAATCACTGAAAGTAATCTGAATCAAGGAGGCAGTTTTTTAACTTATTTTCTACTAGGCTTTCTGCCCCAGTGACGTACCTACAGTGCAATCGCTGACACTCCTCTGACAGTACAGCACTGCTGCTGACCTGCGGTACCGGGATAGACACAAGTGGAAGGCTGAGGAATGGGAACATTTTAATCTCACATAGCTACTAAGACAAATGTATTTTTAACTTCACTATAAAGAAAAGAATCCTTGGTATTAAGAGAGGGCTTAATATAACGAGCATCCAGCTTTGAAAAGTTACACACTACACTGAACGNTGTCTTTCTGCAGAAGATTAATCCTACCTCAGTCTAGACCCTTGCTCTCGTCCTTACTGAATTCAACCCTGTTTTTTTTTTTTTTTTTTTTTTTGGAAACAGGAACCTCAGCCCCTGCCATGGTAAACCAAAAGCACACATAAGGAAAATAAGAAGGAAAACAGGATGGGTTAACTGAAGTATTTGAAATCTTAAAAAAGCAGCCAAGCAACTTGCTCCACAAGCAACTGAACTGATCAAGTTTGTTTTCATACAAACCCACATTTTCTTTCCTATGGTGTAACCCTCCCTAATCCACAATCACATCCCCACTGCTGTCCCTGAACTGTACTACTGACTAGCTGATGCCTATTAATTACCTGATCCACAAGGCAAACACCCGTTAACTAGCCTGTCCTTCAGCAGATGCACTATGCTGCGGCTCTATTCTATGAAGCTGCCATTTTGCACACTTAAAGTCTAAAATCCTTGATTACTTCAAGCATAGAATATGCTGACAGAGTACTGCTGAACAGACAAGGCCAATCTATAATTTTTTGTCCAAAAATGCAAATCAGGAAAGTTTGAAATTTTGCAATTTTTTTAAACTCAGAAGTTTAAAAAAAAAAAAAGAAACAAACAGGTTAAGGCACACCAAACAAAGTCATTACTCTTATCTGCACATTTTTCATGCAGAAATCAGACAGTGAAATCCTCAGTGACCCTCAATGCCTCTGGAAAAGAAAGTTTATAAGTATTAAAAAACAGAATTCTGGCTTTTATTGCTTTTTATTTAATTCTTGATATGATCTAAGGGGAAAATATAGTTTCAGTGTTAAAGTGATAACACAACAAAGAGACCTTCACAGAGGAAAAGACTGTACAGGTCTATACACAGCAGGGAAGGCACTGCATCAATCCTGTCTTCTGGAACTTGGTTCCAGATCTGAATGTCTTGTTCTAAAGTGCTGTTTTCATGATAGCCTAAGGAAAAAAAATCTCCAATAATCTTTAATGCATCTAGAAATTAATTTAATAATTGCTTCAAAACTTACAGTCAGTGGTATCAGAAACTAACAGAAGTACCTTTGAATCAATGTAACAGGGAATGACGCTATGAGAGATGTACTCCCCTGGTACAACTAAGTACATCTATCCCATTCCTAACAGACATTGTTCTAACTTCATAGCTACCTCAGAACAGCGAGGTAACTTTCCTCATGACTCTCCTTAGTGTAAGAAAGTTTTGCCCCAGGTTCCAGTCCAACTTAAATCTCCTTTGCAATCTATGTCATATCTTTTCCATGCCCACTTATTCCTTGGTTATTTTTTTGCAGCCTTTTCTTTATTTAAAACCATCCTTGTCAGTCTTCTCAGCATATTCTGCAGGTCATGCTTTTGACATCTCCAGTGATCCTTTTCAGTTTTCCGTATTAGAAGCAATCTGTCGCTATCTTACCTGAAATGCATCACCGAAAGCTGGAGACAGTGATTCAGCTAGGACTTTCATAATACAGCAGAGAAGAAGAAAGATTGTTTCATCTTCTAGCCAATGCTCCCGTCCCACCATCATAAAGACGTTTTAGGATGCATTAGCATTCCTTCCTAGCTATGGAGTTTTGCAATTGATTTAATTGTATTTTCCCCTTAATTTAAAAATTTAATTTGACTTTTAATCCATCTGTTCAGCTTGCTTTCAGTTTCTATCAGCTTTTTCATCAGCTAGGAGTGAAATACATGATGTAAAGAGCACGCAAAAACTCTACAAAAACATTAACTATTTCCAAGCAGCAAATACATGCCACCTACCTCCCCCCAGTTTGACAGCTTTGAATAGTTTTACTGCTGTGTTTCACAAGCTCACTTTGAAGAACATTTCACAAATATTTTTACAAGTCTTGCTAATGATTAGAGGGCATGTGCAGTAACTTTGTCCGGCAATGAGACTGATCTAACATGACAAGTCATCTTTGCTACTACTCACCCATTTATTTTTCAAGTCCATATAGTCAGTTACAGGGATTTTCTAACATTTGATATTAAGCTGCTGCCTTGGCTTCCCCTCTGTTTGTGAAGACATACATTGTTTGAAAGACCAGGAAAAAGCAACTATTGCTCATCGTCCATTTTCCAACAATAACCACAAATGGCTCCAAGGTTGTTTCAGCATCTTCTCTAGAGCACTTCAGGATGAATTTCTTATCTGGCTGACTTGAAATCTTTATCTCCTTTCACCATGCTCCTGCTGTCAAAGATCTCCTGATAATCAAACAACATACCTTCAGAAATGCTATCCTCTAGGCTTTATTTTTAAAAAGAGACATATCACCATCTATGAGGGGTGCAAACAAAACCATTAAGACACTCACAGTAGGTTGATAATTAAAATAAACAGTTTTTAAGGCCTGAGCAGTTTAAGTCAGCAACACTCAGTTCGTATAAAAATTCTTTGGTGGGAAGGAAGGGAAGGAGAGCAAGAAAGGGGAAAGATAAAGCCTAAGAGCACAGGAGCATTTCATTGTGAATTCAAAAAAGTTCCTTCCCCTACCCATCACAAAATAATAATCCAGGAAGAGACCATTAACAGTCAACAGAATAAACCAGTGATTAAAAACAAACCTTGAAATTCTTCTAGTAGTCAGTATGCACAGGACAGAATTCTTTTTTAAATTTAAAGCTTAGAGAAAGTGTAATGGATTGAGATGTAGTCTGGTACAGAACACAAGGGCAGTCTGCAAACAATCCTACTCCAGAAATAGTGGTCTCATCCCTTATTTATTTTCTCTGCATTCTACCCAAAACATCAGGAAAACAGCAATTTGTTCATGCTCCTGGGGCTGCCATTTGGCAAAAAAGGCAGACCTCATCCCTGTTGCACAATATCCGTGTTGTTTCTACATCATATTAATGAATTCTTCCACTTCTGTATTTTTATTTATATATAAATAACAATATATATTAAGTTTGAATAATAATCTTTATTTCTTTATTAGTTTATTTGTAAAAGGTACATTGTAATCCTGAGCTACTGCTTTTATACATTTAGCATCATACAAAGACAGATCATTTACAGTTTGATCATTTACATTTATTGTGCTCCAAAATCCTTATCTGAATAGCATTTTGTCCTAGGAGGAACATAGATAATTTAAATTACATGTATCCCTGAAACATCCACATTAATTTACCCATCCGACCCCATTATCTAAATTACTACTGTCTAAATCACTCAGGACATTCCTTCCAAATTTAGCAAAAACTTGTTTAAAACTATAAAGACGAGCAGTGCAAGAACTGGTCCCTCAATCCTTTGTGAATACATCATTAGAAAAAAGCTTTCTGTTTCCGTATTCTCTTATTAAGTCAGTGCTAAATTGACTAGATGTACTTTGATGGAATGATCCAAGTAATAGTTTACTCATTTTCTTACTACAGCAGTTAATGTGAATTTACAGTGTCTCCCTTTGCAGTGACCTGTGCATAACTCTCCCAAACAGGGAAAATCTGACATGATCAAAGGAAAGTAAGAGGCAACCCATCACCACCTTATAGTCACCTACATGACACCAAAGTATTTCTAAACAAGTCATATGAAATGCTTCCCTTAGACCCTGTAAAGGAACTTGCACATATAACTGGAGTTCCATAATCCGAGCATGGCTTTTAGGATTTGCCAGTTAAAAACAAAACAAAAAACCCACCCAAGTCCCAGGATCCTTGAGAAGAAAGCATTTATCCCAACTGAAATCCAATCCTGGATAAATGGAAATTTAATTGGACTACCAAAATAGCATCTCTTTACCTGAAAATCTCAAAGCATACAGTGTTTACAAATGTCTCTCTAGCAACAGTGTCAGTCTTTTGAAGTACACTCGTAACTTTCATTTCCTGAATAAGGTCACTATGATCTTAGGCAAAAGATACAGTAAGCAGTTCAAGCAAAATGCTTATTGCTTAGATTTTAAAGCAAGCCACTTAATGTAATTTTAGATAAAACGTTAAGTACAAATGTGAAGCTACTGTAGAAACACTTATAAACACTCTTGCTTTTGAATTCTTACTGATTATCTAGAAAAGTGGCAGACGGATTTTAACATAACAAAGGAAATGTAAAACTTAATACTGTCTGTTGAAATAAAATTCAACACCTATAAAGACAGTTATGAACATGTAAACACAGCTTTAGTATTCAGAGCTAGGGAATCTAGCAGCAAAACAAACTATTTGCATATTATGTAGTGCAATGAACATTTGTTCTTGGAGACCCCCAGTCTTAAAACTACTTTGAGCAGAATGGAATTCTTACAGGAAAGGTTTTAAAAGTGTCCAAGATGTAATATCCAGAATTACTAAATGCTCATCTGCTATAATCTAACAATTTCTCTATGCAAAACTGTGCTCTGGATAACTGACTTTTATGGCTCCCCAGTAGCAGGCTCGAATGAGGCAGATTAAACCTAAGAGATAAGCGATAGCCCAAGAAACATACGTTGCATGAAATCGCCTGGCAAAATCTTGTGTACCAACCTAAAAAAAGAAAGGAAACAGTGTCAAACATACAGCACTATCTGCTCTTGAGGGAAGAAGCAGCTGTACTAAGAAGCATTTCAGCACCTTTTTCACTCTGTTAGGGATCAAATATTTTATTAGCTTAATTTTACACAGTCATAAGACTGGAGCATAATCATGAGCTTGGAAGGGACATCAGGAGGTCTCTAGTCCAACTTCTTCATCAAAGCAGGGTCAGCTCTGAGGTCAGACCAAATCGCTCAGGTTTTAATTTAGTTTGGTCCCAAAGACCTCCAAGGCTGCACAAGCCTATTGAGCATGCCTCATGATGAAAACGTTTTCATCATTTTCAAACTTAGTAAGGCTGTTAAAACAAATAATCTGTCTCTATTTCTGGCTCTCACTTCTTTTTATTAGGAAAAGGAAAAATGGAAAAATCCTTCAAAACTCATTTAAGCTCACAAAGAGAAATTATTCAGGTTGTAAAACAAGTTAGAGGTATAGTGACAATCACACATGAATTCAACTGCTGGTATTTCCCAATATTCACTTCTGTGATTGCAGGTAAAAAGTTGGCTTTAGTAATCACTACCAGATACTTCAGTGTAAAGCAAGCCAGATAGTTTTCTGTATAAAAGAATAATAGCAAAGTAAGCCTTTTAGTTTGTAAATAGCTTATTACCTGGTTTTACTCCTTAGAAACATGTATATTGCTTTATAATTTGTACAAGCTCCAACTCTTTTGGAATCCCATTCCCCTCCACTGCAGTGAGACTTACATTCCTGGCTATACTGCAATATGTATTTCTGGAAACCTAGAAGCTTTGAGAGCCCTAGCAAGAGCAAGATGTTCCAGAATTTCTAAAATGAAGTAAAACCATTTTTCATAGCAATACAAGAAGTCAAATTTAACACCAGGAAGAGGAGAATCTCAAAGTGCCAGAAGGTCTTTTAGGAACATTTCATTTTTCTAGCTAACTCAGATGATTAAGTCCATGGTTTTAATAGAGATGACAAAAATATACAGACTTAAGAGATTTTTCTCAAATGCTAGGGAGAGAAGAGCTGGTCAGTCAAGGGAGCTTCTTTGTACGTGCACACCCCTGCACACCCTTGCAAGTATAAAACAGTACATCACTCACAGTTAATCCAACTCCAATGAAGATGCATATCATTCCAATTGTAATATATGCACAGCAACGTCTCCGAGGCAGTGCACTTCCAACAGAAGAACTGTTAGAAAATAAATTGTACTTTAAATTCAAAGAAGAGAACCATACAAAAAGTAACTGTTCAGTCTAAAAGGGGAAAAAGAACGGCAATACATATACACCACCTTGAGTTTATGAAATCAAATGGGAAGTCTACAGTTATACCAAACAGTGAAAGAGAGTCCACAGGTTTGTTTAAAAGGGCACTATAGGTAAAGATGGACAACTTATCTCAAAATCTAGATACTAGAAACAAAGAGAATAGAGCCACACCTGTGGTTTGGATGTATCTACATTCTATGCCCACAGAGCACCCAGATAAGTATCTTGAGTAGCCTTCGGATTGCAAAACCCAAGTTTGCTTTGAAGCTTCAGTGTAGGTTGTAATACACCCTTTAGTCTTTTAATATATCAATACATGTCTTTAACATGTCCATCGCATCGAAGTAACTGGAAATCAGTTCTGCTGCCCCTAAATGTCTTAACAGTAACAATGTGCACAACTTATTTACTGGAATAGGTCACTCAATATTGTCAATTGGCTAAACGCTAGCCCATTTCTTGAAGATTAAAAAGAAAAACCACACGCAACAACAACCCCCTATACACACACACACAGCAAACTGTTATAGTCAGGAACACAAGGAAACTTTTCATGTTCCACGTGCTTCCAAAGACTGAAATTCTTTAGACATATAAGTCAGCTTTAGTAACTGCAAAAGCGTGACAAGTTCTTTTTGCTTTCCAATTTTCTTTTAGAGTTCTGCCGCAAGTTGAATTAGCTGCACAAATCACTGCTGGTAACCAAGGTAAAAAAAAATCCCTTGAAAGTTCTGTCACTCATCATCTAGACTATAAACTCCAAGACAGACAGCTTTGTCTCTGCCTGCTGCATTAAACAAACTATTACAGTGCTTCAGCCAAACGGAATATGAAATGCTATCAGCACGTTACATTCTTCATTACAGGTTAGAAAGTTTTTGCTAGAAGCTCAGTATTGTTCGGCAAATACACCTCAAGTCAAGCATTTCCAATCACGTATAGCTATACTAATGAGGAACATGCTTTGATTCCATTGAAATACAGAGAACTGAAAGGACCAGAGAGGTAGAGATGCTTTCATAAAACATGTACCATCTTAAAGGTAGTTCTGAAGCATCCTGAAGCATGCTATCATCATTAAAGTACTTCCTCCCACACTGGGAGATCAATATGTCTTTGGAAATATTGGATTCATGTACTGTGTTCAAAGATGCAAGAGAAAGTTGTTTTCATCCCATAATGGCTCAACATATTTGAGATAAACATGTAACGGAAGAAAGCAGTGCTGAAGTAAAGTAGCGCATCTGTCATATGACTGACCAAATTTCTGGCTCCAGTTACTTAACCACACAGTAAGGCCTCACATGCTTTGCATGTGACTAGAATGTTTTTAAGCATTCACCTTAGAAAGCCTTCAAATAGATTGGCTTAAGCAGCTTTACTCCAATACTATTTCTTTACAAGGAATTTCTGAAATGCTCCAATAAAAAAAAAAAAGTCCTAAAACTAACGTGCACAAGTTGAGAGCATCTTGCAAAGGCAAGGTTGAACATTAACCAATGATAAGGGTGAGGGAATTTCCAACTGGGGAAACACTGGTATCCTATGAGCCTGAGACAAGTCTTAACACGCACACGCACACACACACACACACACCCCCCATTCCCACAAAACCTCCTTAAATACTTCTACAGCCATTCTAGAAGAGGGATATGTTGTCTGATTACAAGTTACATGAGGAAAACAAAAACAGAAGTTGTACAAAAGGGGAAACCAGGCAGACCGTCTCCAAAAGCTGAGTTGATGACACTGAGCTTGCCAAATTGATCTTAGGTTCCCTTCTCTTGCAAAATTCCCAGGTATATACTCAGATAATTAATTCTATTATGGAGCCGGATACTTTAAAATGAGCTGTAACTAGCCAACAAGCTGGTAGAAATGTCATGTTCAAAATGTCATGTTTCACCTAAAACATGCATGATTACTTACTGCACTGCATATTTCACAGAGAAAGTTTATTTTGGGAAAGAAACCTTCACTTTCAGAGCTGCCTGACTTATGATCCTGTTGCTGCAAACATAATATTGAAGGTGCCATGTTTATTTTCCTTTCTTCTACAGAAAGCAAAGTTGAAATAAAAATATTAAGTTTAAGGTCACATAACAGGCCTGGGAATATTTAGCAATCCCAATAAATCTGAATTTATTTTTCATTTTTCAGTGATATTAGCCACTAGGCCATTCTAAATAATGAAGTTTCCTTCTACCCACCCCAAATTACAAGCAATTTAATTTTAATAAAGACAGCTGAAACTATATGACAAAACCTAGGCACTGCACTAGGTTTGCCAGTCACATTCAGAAATATTAAAACTGGGGTCAAAAGAACATTTTTCAATACCAGAAGAAGCTGTTTTCATTGTGTGACTCATGAGGGTGAAGTCACTACAAAGCCATCCAGAAGGCAGGAGTCCTTTCTTTCTGAGCTACTGCTAAGGAAGCAAAGGCACCTGCAGACCTTTAGGCAGCAGCACCAGATATAGAAGACACCAAAGCCAATGTAGCATCAGGTGGTAATAAGTGGAAAACCACAAGGGACACAGTCTATTAAAGGAGCGGCAGAGGAAAAGAATGCAGGGCCTCTTTTATGCTGCAGATAATAGAAACTATTACCACGATTTCAGATATGCTTTTAGGAGCGTTTTTAAGAGGAAAAGTCAAAATGACAGTGTTTTGAAGGTGAAAAGCACTGCTGAAACTAGAGGCCACAGCAGTGCCTGCATTCCAACCTCTTTCTTTCTCAAAGGTCCTGTGGGCTTTATGGGGGCAAAAATGCTAACTTCATTCGGGTTCATCATTTTTTGTGGGGGGAAACAGGCTGACAAACAACTGGTATCTTGTATTTTGAAACACACAAGAACACTAAAATAGTGAAAGAAACAGTTTTGCCCCTGTTCTCAGGTCATCATCTATACTATAAAATAAAACCATATTGCAACATTTGCTCATTAACTGCATTTGTTGTCCTGATGCAGCAGACAACATGCAACTGACAGGCCATGCCAGGCAGAACCAATGCACGTTGATAGGGCTTCCACAAACACCCCACCTAGACTGGCATAAGGAGCTTCATAGTCCATCTCCAAAGAGATCAGGTCAGTTACCAAAAAAGTGATTTTAGTCTGCATCACAGCTTATTTCCTACATTTCCTAATAAGTTATTCTTCAAAAGTGACTTTTACGAGTGGGGAAGAGGACAAAAAAAATATATATATGTTGTTTCATTATTGACCTTCTTGTGTAATAAATCTTGAGTTTCCCAATAATTTTACAAGGCATTCTTGGTGTTAAGATCTAGTTTGCATCAACCAGAAAGTTGGTCACGAACAAGCCATTTGCAGAGATTCACTGCACTTTTACAGTTTGTGGAAAAAGTCATGAAATTTTCATTTATAGAGAATTTGAGTCTCAGTAGATGTCTTCTTGAAAAACCTACTGTTGCAGTGATTTGAGGTGCCTTTTGCCTCAGTCTACACTGATTCAACAGAAGGAATCAACATTTTGCAGCTGACTAGTCAGCTACTAACGAAGAAAGTTTTGCACTAGTTGGCTGAAATACAGCATCCCCCATTCCCTTCCGACTACTCGCCTACAGATACAGCGACCTCTGACAAACAGCTGGCAGAAAGCAGCAGGTCACTGCAGTTGTTTATTCCATCACCATGACTCAAAGTTCTGCTTCACCTACGCCGTGCCCTAAATCTGCATGTTAGAAATGTTTACACTGCTGGAAGTGCAGAATTCCTGGCCATCACATCTCAAAGGCAGGAACACACCAAGCAACCCATTCAAAGCTAAATTATAATATTTTGTAATTTGCATCCTCAGCCCATGGACAGAAGTGATTATTTGTTGAAATCTGTGTTGTATTCTGCAACTCAGTTGCTACTTAAGCTGTAACTTTCACAGATTGCACTGCAGAGATGCTCCAGTTTTACTACATGCAGATAGCACGCTTTGCACTTTGAAGACAAAATGCTAAGAGATCTTTGACTCCAGCTATTTTTTAAAATACAAGTAACATAAATCAAGACAGACCAGAAGATCACATGGTATAATTTTTGGGCTATTGCTGTTGGGAAGCTTTCTTCACTGTTCCCCCCCCACCAAAAGTTAAACAGCAAATCATTCTGTACTTAAGGACAGCCAAGAAAGGATGATCCAAGGTCAGCTGTCAAGTGTTAACTTATAAAAACCAAAACATTAACTGCAACTAGTTTAAAAACAAACAAACCCCACAGAACACCAACCCTTCCCTCCAGCACTGAAAAGGAAAAAAATGAATGCGACTGCAGCCAGTAAAAACAAACAAACAAAAACTGTAAAGCAACATCTCATCAAGATCCTGAGTTTATTTGACCTAAGCAAACTAGAACATATCCACTGTTCCATACCCAACCACTTACACTCCTGAAGCTGGACATACCACTAGACCGACTTCTCTATCAAATACTCTGGTAAAAAGATTTCTGTCACTTCTGAAGGCCAAACTATACCAACAGCTAAAGCACATTTATTCTGAGCCTTCTGTTTCCTAAGGGACCTGCTAGTTTTCCTATAACATGCAACACAGCTTTTCCCAATAGAAAAAGCATTTGCTCCTTTAACTGGAAGTAGCACTTTTCTATCAAAGGAAGGCAAGTTTGTAAATAAACTGGCAGGAGAAGAAAGCCTCTGAAGTAATATTAAGTATTATTCCACACCCTGTGGTTGACATTCCATACAAATTTGAAGTATGTTGGTACTGTAACTTTTAAGTTTAACATTATTTCAACCTAAGTATTCCCATTCTCAGATAAAAATGGCAAAACAAATCCTAAAAAAAAAAAACCACCCACACACCAAAAAAAGCCAAACAAACAAAACCCTCTTATAGCTCTCATATTCTAATTTTTCTCTGACAAGAAATACCTCCTTCCTACTGAAGTAACAGCAAGTAGACAAGATATTCCATAGTTTATAAATATTAAGCTAGCAAATGCAATAAGATCCTTAACACAAGTTAGTTGTTGAGTTTATGAAATCATGATTTGATTATGAGCCTCTTTCAACTTAAGACAAGATTATTTCCTTTCCTCCATTCACAATAAAACAACTCAAGTTCTACATTTAAACATGTTACCTGATTAACTGCATGAAGTGGTAAAATTTCAAGGACGTAAGAAAAAGATTCCTAGCTGCTGCTAATTTTAGCAACACATTTTTGTCTATTGTTAGCAGCTTATTTTTGCCTCTGACAATTCAACCACAGCATTTTAATAAATGCAGGTTGGGTTTGTCTAAGTTACTGATTCATACATACAGTGGAAAATTCATGCACACAACACGCTCTTTAGCCTTGACATTCAGATGAACATGGCAAAAACAATCAGCGTGGCAAACAGATTTTACTCCAAAGACTTCTATGGAAGAAACTGGCAACTTATTTAAAAGTTAGTTTATGCAATCTTGCTTCCAGAAAACTTACATTTTTTTGCAGTGTGGGCATTTCGCTAGTGTGTTAAACCTCAGTTCCATCCACTGTAAAAAGAAAAAATAAAAAGGTTGAAAAACTGGCCTGAGAAAATGTTTGTTGTACTTCATGCTAAATGTCACTGTGAAAACATTTTGCTTCTCAGGCTTTCTTTGACTTGTTTCTTGCTTTCTTCCGTAAATGGGATGCCCTTTTTCAGCGGCAACGTAGGACTAGGATTTCCATGTGAAAATTTCCCATGACTTGTCTTAGTTATTACAAGATTCGCTTGACGTAATGTGGTTTCGGCCACAGGCACAGTATGGGCAACACAATAATATTAATACAGTTTTTTCTCTTACTTCCAAAGTCTACGAACATACCCTGAATCAAAATAAATGTGTTTTCTTTGGCATAATTACAGATAGATGCATTTTCCCATCTTTCCCCAACCCTTGCATCACTTGGGAAGATTGAGTTAAGCATTCACAGAAAGATTAAAGAACAAAGACATCTATTTTCTAAAAGATAAGTTTTACACAAATAAAATAGAGAATGCTATTGGCTACTTAGATAACATTTTAAAAAGGTCGTATGCAAAATCATACATAATACGGTCACAACCTTCCAGGTAGACTAAAACCTATCTAGAAAACAGCCTTGGTAGAAGACCCCTTGCATCACCTCTACCAAAGGATACAGTCGTGTACCTGTTTAAAAACAGCAGTACTTCTTACACTGCATTCTGTGATAGTACAAGCATTAAGCAAGCATTTCAGAGATGTTTGCCTTGAACAAGGGGATAAAACCATTGTTCTTCACTCTAAGTAGTTACGTTGTAATTGCAGTTCTTCTCTGCTGCCTTTCTCAGCTGAAGGTAGTTAGCACAGTTTCCTTGTTAAATATAATTCTCCTCTCCCCTCATTATTTATGCAAGAGTCACTTTGCAAATTACTAGCACGGGTAGAAGCTATAGCACAGGATACTAATGTCTCCATTCAGACCCTTCTTATCTCTGTGAGAAATCAGAAGTCAGTCTACTGAAGCAAATCATATTATTGCAACTGCTACAAACACAAATCAAAATCAGAGCCCGTACTTGTATGGAATGCAGGACCTAGCTATATCACAGTACCATTTAAACACTGAGAATGAATTCACAATTTTCTCTGCAAGCAAACAGGATACGACGGCCTGTAATGCCTAGCCAGTACTAGCAGGTTTTGCTGTGAAAGGGTCTGATTTGTAGTGCTTACAGTACATTTTTCCTGCCTCTGTCCCTCAGTTTTATTTACTTCTAATCAGGATAATCCTCCACTAAAAAAAAAAAAAAAAGGTTGTTTTTTTTTCCCTGGTTCTGAACAAGGACTCAGCCAAACTGATTTAACACAGCTCTATTTGATCCCTACAAGTATAAACTGAAAGCTTCTGTAATACTCCCCCGACCTGAGCAACTCATTTGATGAGCATTAATGCTACTTCCACATTCCTGACAGAAGAATAAGTTGACTGTTTGCATGCATCCATGCCAAAAACTACTCTTTCCCTTAGTTGTGCACAGTGAGAGTGGGTAATGCGCAGCTGTCAGTACTAGAGATGGAGATGGGCATCTTCAGGGATGTCCTTTCAGCTACTTAAACTGCAATTCCAGAAACAGAAGCAAGTCTAAATCCAGGACTTACATATCTGTAATTCAGCTTCACTTCTCTACACTGGTTTTATCCCAGAGTGGGCAACTCCATTTCCAAAGTTACTCATTAATGATCTTTCTATGGTTTTCTTTAAGATTCCTGATTAATTATTAACCATAATCATTAACAGATATACACTCAAATACATTTGAGCTTCAAATTTTGATGGAAATAACAAAAGCATTGATGATCTGTTTTCATTGCAACTTACCTGGAAGTACCAGAAGCATCAACTGTTATGATGCCTTCTGCGTACACAGGACACACTTGCAGAAAGAGCAAAAAATGTGACAACATTCAAACTACAAGAACTCAGACCACAATAGCACAGTAGAGAAAGGTTGTTTCCATACATCTTAATTCTTGGAGTTTTGGTGGGTTATAGTCAGTATTTTTTTTACAGACGTTCCAGAGTGCTCTGAACTACCTAATGTTGTTTCATGTTGTTCATGTTCGCTTGAAGTTAGTTACATGAAAATTAGCTTTCCACAGACAATACAAACTGCCCCCCCGCCCTCCAAACTGAATCAACACAATAAACAGGAGCCCAAATCACCAGTTAGGAGACAATTACAGTGAACTCTTAACAAGTTTCAACTGGGGATAAAAAAAAAAAGACATCAGGTGGGAGAATTACTAGAAGAACATGACAAACTTTCCATCTTCCGAGCCTAGAACAGTTCTCAGTGCCTTCAGTACAAGCCAGAGTGAGTGAGCGTGTTTTTCTAACCGACTCACACAGCTACATACAGGTGCTTCTGGCAAAGAAAGCCCCCCACCCCAATGCCACCCCAGGAGTCCTCTGGGAAAGCAAGACACTTCTGCTAATTTAAATTCTTTAGAAGACTAAGAAACATTCCAAGTGTTTTTTTAGTTAAATTATTTCAAAATACTTTCATATTGGATTAGTTTTACCAAATAAAATTGACAGAGCACAGCTGACAAAGCACAGTGCTTAGCCTCCAGCCTGTGCCTTACATAGCTTGCTCCTGGCTCCTCATCCTTGAGGGTCTCTGAAAGCAGGACGGTCACAGCAGGATGGGGGGACAGGACCCTGCTCCTGCCTGCCACCATCTCCAAAGACAGCTCAGCCACCCTGCTCCGACACCCACAAAGCAGCAGAGCCCCTAGCAGAGGGGCGCGGGGAACGGCTTACTGCCGGCAGGAGCAGTAACTCAACCACAGCCCAAGTTCAGAAGCTCTCAAAAAAGCCCAAACCAGATCAGATTGTGATTTAGCACGATGGTTGAACTCTTGTCTTGCCCCTCGTTTCTATTCTACCACTTTTTCCATTTGTACAAATTCCAAATCCACCAGAAACAGTGGAAACCTTAACACAAAAAAGTTCCTACCAGGTTGTCCAAGAAAAACAAAAATAATCTGATGAACAATATGCATATAACCACTGTAGTTCAGCTATAGTATCACTTCAGCATCAAGTTATTTTCCCAGCTGAGAAACTCACGGGTGCTCCACAGTGTGCTTTTAATAAGTTAAAAAGAACACCACACACATGGGCGCTGGGGGGCAGGAATCACAGCCCTTAATTATGCTTTTATATGGCAAAAATAACCGCTCTGAAAGGTAGTGAATAAGTTGATACTCTTAGAAGACAACCCAGAAGAAGAAACTGACGATTTGACTTTTTCACCCCTGGCCTTCTGCTTTGCCTGCCTACTTTATTTATTTATTTATTTATTTTTACTTTCTAACTGCCAAGTGAAGCAAAGGAGATAGCTTACTGAGTTGCTGAGAGATACACCTAGTGTTACATATTTGCTTTACAGTGTGGAGATGCCAAAGTGCAGAAATACCCTCACACAACTTGAGTTTTCAGACTGGCTAAAGCACTGCTACTATTTTTTGCTTCCCTGCTCACTCTCGACCCCAAGCAATTTGCTGATCTTTCCTAACTAAAAAATGTTATTTGCAGAACCTTAAACTTGGTGGCGGAAAAAGATAGAAGCAAAGACAGGTGGGAAAGCCGTGTAAAGAAAAAGGTTTCATTTCTTGATATCATAGAAGAATCCAAGCTTCAAATTTCTACTGATTTTGAGGGTTTCTTTTTAATACACTATGCAAACCATTCTTACTGGCAGATAGGACTATGAAGTTCAAAATGATGCAGTTCACTAAAGAAACCATCAAATCTGAAGTCACGTGCACAAATTCTGAATTAGAAACCTTAGCTTTTTGAGGCCTAATCTGGTGGTTATGCACAATACTAGCCTTTTTTATTTTTTTTCTTACATTATCCTAACTTTTCACGGCAGAATTTCACCTAAACTAGTTCGAAGTGTAAACTACAGAATTAGCTTGGCCTCCACATACAGAAAGAAAATAGGAGACTAATAAATAAAACACCTACACTTAGGAGAGCATCCAAAGTTATGTCAACAATTTAGTGATGAGATTTTTACTTCATGATACTGACTCTGCCTAATAAAAAAAATTTGATTAAACCATGGAGTAGAGATGTTCTTTTCTGTTAAGAAAACAAAAAACTTAATACCATAACTTTTTTTACAGCATTACTTTTGCCTATGCAGTTTTAAAACAGTGCTAACCAATATAACTGCTTGACAAAATGAAATTATGACTCTGTATCACATTACAGCGTTCATGCAAGAACCTAAGTTTGTAGAATCATAGAAACTCAAGGTTGGAAAGGACCTACAAGATCATCTAGTCCAACCATCATCCTATCACCAATACTACCCCCTAAGCTACTAAATCATATCTTGTAGTACCTTGTCCAGGCGCTTCTTGAACACTACTATACTAAAAAATAACTAAAAGAAAAGGCAACCTTTAATAAAAGATTCCTGGTTTAGTATACATACTTGAGATGGCCTCTTTCTTCCATAGATCCAGTAATTTTCTGTTAGTAACATTATTTTGTATTGCATACAATGTTCTTACTAATTAAGTTCACGTACAGACTTGCATTTAAAAGAAAAAGCAAACAGAAAACCCACTCCAGCTACCTTTACTTATAGACTACTGTTCTTCAGTAAGGCTTACAATAGGATTAAAAAAATATGTTTTTTAATAAACAGGCAGAATTACTAGAAAGAAATTTTCAAGCATGTAATGGTTTCTCAGATGCTAATTACTCGTAAATACACAATCAAATTCTTATTTCCCCTTAAAAAAAATTGTAGAGCCATGTCTTGCTCCCTGCATTCTTCATCTATCATAGTAGTTAAGCCATTATTACTCACCCCACTGATCCATAAACCTGATGCAAGGATTTTGAAGGAACAAGTCTATTCCACTACAGAACCCATCACAAGCAAACCTTTCTCTCACTGCTGATACAAGACAACATGGAGTGCCATCTTCTAAGCTTCCTTTTTCCTTTCATGAAATGCACTTGAGTATTCATGGGCCTTTACACATCTTACACTCCTTTGTTTCAGGACCATAACATTCTAGTGATAAATACAGGTCATTCAGCTGTATCACTGATCTTAGCCATTTCCTGTAACTAAGAAAACTGACAAATATTTTAACACTGCTAGATAATAAAGCTAAAGCTTTACTTATGTATTGTAGAGACTGTTCCCAAACCAAAATTCAAGTACAGCAGACCCTTATTCATATAAAAGAAAAAATGCCTTAGTAACAAAAGAGTATTTTGCATCCTGCCACTATATAAGCAGGAGAAACTTTCAGCCTCGGATATAAACCAAAATCTCCAGATCTTTAACAACTGACAGACAGGCTAATAGTAAGTGCTGTAATGAACAGCACTCGGGGTCCCATGCAGAAAATGCAGAAGCTATGTCATCTTAGCCACTGCAGAACATAACCATCGTTGGGAATCCAAATAGAATCAAGAAGCACAACTTCCTTTTCCAGCACTGTCCACTCTCACATCTGAGTGGTAACAGTGACTTTGGGCTTTTATCCGTGCACATACAGGAAGACCAATGTAAATTTTCCTGAAATACATGCAAAGATTGACCAAACACAGACTATATATCCACAGCAATATGAGCACAGAAGCAGCTTTAGTTCCTCAAAGATGCCAGAGTGAGGCAATATGCTCTTAGAAGTGCTTACAGTAGCCTGAGCAATAGCACATTTTGGTGAGAAGGAGAATCTGGTGCTTTACTTACAAGGAACGTATTTCCACAGTGCCCACACACCACTCTGGTTCCGTCTGGTTGAACTTGCAAGGCAGGCTGAGCTGGCTGCTCTTCTGGGATCAGCATTACTGGACCAAGAGTAATGATGCGTCTACTGTGTTAAGAACATTACATGTACATGTAATTAAGCTCGCAAAGGAGAAGGATGATGCACTGAAACAATTAGCTCAGTCAGTCACTACCAAATATGTTACACTTTTAAACTATAATCTGCCTTTTAAACAGATGATGCACTCAGTTTTGTTTTTTCTCTAAGGTGTTTTCCTTCTCAATTTTCAAAACATTTTCTTTCACTATCAGCCATGCAAGCCAGAACCCTGTAGAGATCAAAAACTTGCCATATGATGGTAGAAACACTCCTCAGGAAAAAGAAATCTTAATAACTGGGCTGAGCAAGCATGTGAATTGGAATGTACATGCCTATGTGAAACATGTTGAAAGAGTCATTACTCTTTCATAATGTAATTCTTCTTGCCAAGTCAGATTCTGCTTCTTCCCACACCACTGACAACCAAGTCAACATAAGCAGCATCTCTGTATTTGTATAATAAAAACAGCATTCAAGTTGAGTGAATTAGAGAAAATCACCCTATTTTGACTAAATACAATCGATTTACCTTAAGTGGGGGAAAAAAAAAGTTTGTAAGCATTTGCCTTTATGTTCAGTGTATTTCCAATTTAATTATACAATTTCTCCACCCAAAATGACAGTACTCAAATTAACCAACAAAAAGCAGAACAAGGATCATACTTCCTACCATAAAAAAAAAGAGAAAAATGAAAGCATTATTTAACTTGTGCTGCCTCTCCCCGCCTATGCAGTCCAAATTGCATGCTGGATGGCCTCCCTTTAAACTGGATCCTTCCATTTACAGCACTCTCCATAACTCTCTGCTTCAAACTACACCAATTTTGCTCATCTTCTAATAAGACAAATATACAGGCTACCTTAGGAAAACTGCTAAGATGTATTCTTTCAAAGAGTATTTTAATAAAATTGGAGACCTGATTCAGCCTGGTTACCAAACATATGATGTATTACAACGGAAGTATCCCATGAGCACCTTTTCACTCTATGAAAAGACTTGCAATGTTGTTGGTTTTCCTCAATACCACAGTAATTAAAAGAAATTAAAAAAAAAAATCTCCCCCTCACACCAAGGTCTCAAAACTATGACCCAAAACCAGAAGAGACAACAGACTGGTGACTAGGGCACGCAGTGTGGTAGTCTCCACTCAAGTATCTGCAGACCCAGCTTTCATCTCAGTTTCTCCTACTAGGGCTGCAACACTTGGAATGAAACACTCCTACCTCAGTGGGACCTTTAACGCTGTAAGCCCAACAGTAAGAATGCTCACTATCACAATCATATTTGTTTCTGCCCTAAACAATGCGTAAATTAAAGTTGAAAGCTGAGAAGAGATTGAAAACTCAGCGTGACAAAGAAGGGAGGACAGGACTGAAGCCAACCTACTGCCTCCTCTTCTGTTTCATTCTGAAGTCCCCATTCTGAATCAAAGTAAGCAACCTGTGCATTTACAGTAATTAAGTTTGCAGGAAATTATGGATGTTACTCTTACCAGTTTGGTCTTGGACAGCCTATTTTCCGAGACGTATCCTTACAGATAAGGAGACAATTACACTGACATCTAACATACTTCTTCCCTGAAGGAGGGTTTTTGATTGGCTAAACAAACAAAAGGCAGAGAACACACATCAGAAGTCACAGCAATTCACTTTCATCCTCACTGAAGTATGACAAAACAGAACAACTTAGAGTGACAAGTTCTTCTGAACAGAGAAACACAGTTCCTCTTACAGAAGGAAACTTGTGAGTCAAGAAAAAATTAAAAGTTTCCTCTCTCAAAAAAGAGGAAGTTAAAATTTCTCATAACATTTTCAGTAACAAGAAATTCTGCAAACTAATGAAAAAAGAAATCTTTATTGCTAAAAGATGGATGGAATTCTTAATTAAGCTAGTATTTAAAAAAAGAACTAAACTGAAGCAGTGGTATATTTTAAAAAAACATCAACATATCAAGAAAGCCTCCTTGTCTGGCATAACGGTTTTATTTAAAACTGAAAGGATTAAAGTCTGGCTCTCAGTCGCTAACAGTATATGGAGACTTAGCTGAACTGTCGTATTATTTTAAAGTGCAAAGAAATAATCCTCAAACCTAGCAGTCAAGTTTCTGGTTCCCTTTCACATAGAAAATCACAAGTCTCAAAAGCTGGACAATACTGTGGCCTGAAACATTATATATTGACAGGGAAAACAAGTTATTAGTGGCAGGTTCTCTACTCTTGCTTTTCTTTTAAGTGGGAAAAAAAAAAAGTTTTCCTACAGATTTAAGGCTTCCTCTTTTCTGGACATAATTTAAAGTTATTTCTATAATATAAATACAATCCAGATCTCCAAACTAAAACTGGCAGGGAGAAAAAAATAGAAGCAGAAGGTCAAAAGCTGAAGACTTGAATTAAGAGAAGGGGAAGAACAGCAAAAAGGTCTGTGACCACTAGAGCAGGTGGAGCAAACCTACAATTTCTGCGTTTCAAAATTGTTGTGTAGTGGTTTGTTAGCATGCTAACAAATTGACTGAGTAGAATTTCAGGAAGAAAGCACACATCCAGGGAAAAGCGTGGGTTAGTTACTTTGTTTCTTCCAGTCTTAAAATAATTAAAACCTCATTTCTCTTCATCCCACTAAAAACAATTTCAGAAAGCATTTTACCCTTCCTTACAGAGGAATATTAACTTAAATAAAACCTTTGCTTTTTGTCTTCTGCCTCAGAATGAAACCCTACTGACCTGGCTGGACAGAATACGAAGATCTGTTCTAGTTGCTTAAGGCCATCCTTGTGCCAGCAACCCTTGAACTCGCACGCTAGTTACATTAGCAGTGGGTTGCATGACATCCTCAGCAGGGATGTCAGCCAGTGGCTCACCCTTTTTAGGTGAGGAAATGAATTCTACGAATTACATGGTCCAGCCACCCACCACAAAAAGAAAATGCTAAAAATACATTTTTTACCGTAGCTTCATTGCAAACTGTGCACTTAACAACATGTTGGTGTAGCTTGCCATCCAAATTGATTAGCGACTGGCACACACGGCAGTTTATTACAGGAACATTACTGGCATCTGGACTTGCAATGGCAGTATATGGAGGTGGAAGCTCTGCTGCAAGAGATCATGAAACTTCAGGTGAAAAACCGAACATGGGATCCTAAAACAGTCAGCAAATATAGTCTCTAACAGCCACAGCCTCAAAGATAAAAAAAATTAAAGGGGAGAAAAATATTGAAGTTAATGATTAACATAAACATAAGACCAATGTAAGTTTACTTCCCCCCCGCTTCTGTGGGACTGTACATCAATCATAGCTCTACATAAAGCATATCAGCAACACAAAAACACCATAAATCATCACAGACAGGTGACAATAAAAAAATCCTGTTAAAGAGAAAATGTATGGAAATGAATTGCTGTAAAGATCAAGGTATTTAGCCCCAACTACCTCAACACTTGGTGCATACTTGGCATAATTAACAAAGGCCAGGACTCCCAGCTTAAAAGAGCTAAGGCAAGGGCATACACAGCAGATCCTGCGATAGCCCAGGCCAAATCCTGGATTGGAAATGCTCCCTTTTTGACGTGCAACAAAAGCATGCCTGGGCTATCTTGAAAGTAAGATGAACTGAACCTTTAGAGCTTCTGCTTTTAAGGGTTCCAGATATTTTTGTTGACCAAAAGCCAAAGCATGGATGCAGAAGGCCGTTTTTAGTCACTTAAAATAGAGTAGCACAGTAGAAAACATAGAAGCCTCGTGCTCCTGTGGAAGAGATGATTTCAGCTTCGCCTGTCCTGAGCCCAAAACAAACCAGAGAGGAAATGCTCAGGATCCTTCTCAGTTTAAGAATCCATGGAATGAAAACAATTCCACATAAACTCTTACAAGCTCATTACCAAAATTATTTGGCATGTAATAGCAATGGGTTTTATTTCATCAAGTTCAGGGTTCTTCAGGTAAGCAAATAAGGAATAGGCATATTTAATAGTTCATAGATAACTTTGAGTATTAATTTGTAATCCTCTGCTGCCTTGGACATCAGTAAATTATTTCAGGATTATATCTAATCAGCCATTGAAGTCTGCAGAGAAGAAATGAAAGATCAGCTGTCTTTCAGCTTATAAACAAAGCAGTATCTGCTGAGGTGGGGGGATATCACAGGCTACTATCAAAGCTGACAAGCCCAAGCATTAAATTTAAGCCTGTAAGGAGGCATACATCACTCCTTCACTCTATTTTAATGTGAATGTTGTAAACTGGAGGGATTTAAGAAACTCCATCCGTCCTTAAGATCCAAAACATAATCACAAAACTTTAAAGCATCATGGTTGCTCTGCGCTCCCTCTTTGCCACTTGGCACACAAACAACCCAGATCAGTACTTCATTTTAACTCTTGCAGAAGACAGCTGGACATCTTGAGAATCTCAGAATAGCATCCAACATACTTGAATTACTTCAGATGAGAAACAAAATTCACTTATACGCAGCAACGCAATTCTGAAGTAATCACACAGACTGATGCTCCATGACTTGAGAAAGCGAACTTCACACCTGCAGCTTTGATATCGTGGTTGCAGAAACCAACATCCTTAAGAAATATCAGGTAACTTAGGGAGTTGTTCTGATTTCTTTTCTGTTTCTGAGAAATTATAGCATCCAGCTGAAAAAATTTAGGAATAGCTATATTTTGCAATTCCGTGACAATGTATTTTCAGTACGAGACTACCACATGCAAGGGAGGAGATACAGCAAAATACAAAACACACCAAAAAAAAGCCCTCACATTGGAAAACAAACAAAAAAAGCAAAACAGCAAAAAAACACATCAACCCACAAAACAAACAAAAAACCACACTTTGCCATCCAGAAACAATCTCAAGACCACTAGATCACCAGAAATGCAGAAAACAGTTCTGAAATTGGGACAGCTGGAAGAGCAGCATTTTAGCTGCGAGTGTCCAAGTTAAGGTTGCTGCAAGGCGTTCCTCGGCCATAAGCTGGCTGCTTAACTGCTTCTGCAGCCAGCAACTGATAACACTCCCCGGCTGCAAGGAAAGGGAGCCATGAAACAAAAGGCACGTCCAGCAGACTGAATACCAAACTCTCTGTCAAGAAACTGCAGTTCGATCCCAGATCTCAGGTCACTTCTGTAAAGCACCAACCAGGTCGCAGGCCTTCTTTGCTTGGTTCTCCCCCGTTACAGTAAGACTTTTCAACTCCTATCAGCCAGGCACAGGGTAGCTGCATTGAGGAAAGGCAAACAAGGGTACTGGGCGGGGGGCGGGAAGACATATCCCCAAGCCTTTCAGCTTTCCATTTCCTGGAATACTTTAAGAATCAGCAACTAGAGATGTCCAGATATTTGTAAAATTCTATATCCTCCTTGTAAGCAACTACTCTTTGGATTTTGAAAGCTGTGCACAAGCACACAGACAACCACTTCTCCAGGCTCACACTGGAGCTGCTTGGCTTCCAGGTAAGCAGGCTCTTCATTCCTGTCCTGCTGTCTCAGCAGATTTACAATAGCAAGCAAATAATGGCTGCTTTTCAGAGTGGTGCTGCTCCAAATAACATTTGCTATAGAGCAGAAAGCCGGAGGTATCTTGGCAGTGCAACCTTCACATTTAAAGAAGTACATTTGGAAAACCTCCCAAAAAAACAACCAGCAAAGCCCCTCAAAATAAAATGTAAAGAGAAAGATACTGGGGGGGGGAAGCTGAAAAGGAAAATAAAAGAATTGGCTCGGAGCTTGCTGATCATTGTCCCTTAATAAAAATGCTGGCCACTTTCAAATCACATTAACATGTGTACTTGGTATGACTTCCCACCCCTCCACCCCTCCA
>VXAL01009691.1:16061-34270 GCA_013399475.1 Chauna torquata | reverse complement strand
CCACGGGAGGAGGGCCCGGGGCGGGGCGGAGCGGGGCGGCCCTCCCGGCCTCCGCGGGCCCCCGCGGCCGCTCCTAGCGGGGCAGGAGGCTCCCCCCGCCCCGTTACCGCTTGCAGGTAGCACGGAGAGAGAAATCGAGGGAGGGTTCAGCAGGAAGGCGTTGGGAGGAGAAGCGTAACGATCCTTAAAAATAAATGAATAGATAAATAAACAATAAATAAATAAATAACCCCCACCCCAAGTGCTTTTGAAACGCTGAGATTATTGTGAATATCAACACAGGGGAACACCGGGGAGGTTTTACTGTCGGCTTAATTGTGACCTGGCCTTCTCCAGCAGCCTGAGGATGCAGACGATCAGAGCGGGACCTGACTCAGGCGCTGCCCGCTGAGGTGTGAAAATGGTGGCAACCTTTAAAGCCACTTTAAACGTGAGGAGATAAATCTGTGCATTATGAAATCAGCTGCTCAACCAAGAAGTACCTCGTAGTACCTCACTGAGCTCTCTGAGGACGTAACGACTTAATTTCCCTCTGCTTGAAAGCCCACCCAGGCACCATCTGGAAGTGTCAGGCAGAGAAGAGGGAATAGCTTTTCCCGATGAATTTTTCAGCCTATATTGAGATAAGACAGATGTTTGTCACCTGCGTGTCATGTCGATGCGTTGTCCAGAGGTCAGAGGTTGCGGGGCTGCGATAACACAAGAAGATAGCAGTTCCCTTGTACAAAATCAGACTTTTGCCAGGAGTGCCAAGCGCCACCCCACATCCCAACCTTGCGGTTACCCAAAACCAAACCACTTCTCAAAATGTGTTACATGGAAAGCACTCAGATGTTTTCATAAGAACTGGGTGATGACTTGTAATTGGAAAACTTTTATCAGATGAGATTGTTGTCTGAGATTTCACTAGCTGATCATATTTTTAATAATATATTTTATAAAATAAAACAGTATTATGTCATTGTAAAAATTTCTGTGGAAGCAGTTTTTGACAAAAGAATTAGAATGTAGGAAATCAAGCTTATAAATAGACTGATGAATTTGAAAGTCTATGAGAAATAAAACATTAAATGGAGGCTGATGTATTTAAAGATTTAAATGCTTCATTTTTACTTTAATAACAAGAATATGGAATTAATAAGCTATGGTACTATTGCAATGGTAAACAATGTTTCAGAGATTATTTGAACGTTTCTAAAAAGAAAAAAAGATTTCATTTTGTAGTAAATTTTGAAATACTGTTCATTCTTTCTCATTTGGGACAAAATAGCATTTTTAAATGTGATTTCCCCCCCTGCAGGAATAAACTCTAAATCTGAGCTAGCCCCGATGTTACCATGTAAGGAATAATACAGTACAAAGTAGCTGTTTGTTACACCAGCTGTTTTCATCCTGCAGGAAATGCAGTCCTGCCATGTCAACTGCTCTTCGTTGTACATGTGGTAACTAACCTGGAATATGCTTTTTGGTATAAATTGGATTGAGCTTTCTTTTTTCAGTCAGCTTAAAAAGAACTCTTTCAAGATCAAGTCAATACTTAAAGGCTTTTTTGGGGGGAGGATTTTTAGGGATTTTTAGGATTTTGTGCCCCCAAATGCATTGTCTTGCCAAGGTACTGTTAGGCTGATATTGGCAGGCCAAAAGTAGTAATATTACTTGTCAGGGTGTACTTCAGTGCCTCTTCAGCCCATGATCTTGCTATCACATGCCCAGTTTTCAACAAATATAGAGGCATAGGCTTTATTTTGGAGTCCTAATACAGGAGCTGGCCTTTGCAACAAGGTTTCTTTTAATTTTTCTTGTTTTGGGAAAGTTAGAAAAGATGTTTTATTTTAAAGCTGTCAACTAGGCAGAACTCAGTTCTGAGAACAACACCCAGTCCATCCTGCTGCAATTACAGAAAATTGACTGTGTGGGACCTCTCCTAAATGGATGTTCTGTGCCTCAGAAGAAGTCTGAAAACCATAAGATCACCCCCAGCTGCCCAAAGGGAGAGCAATGTCACAACTCAGTGTGACGACAGTTCAAGCCTGCACGTACAGGTGAGAATTATTGTTATTAACATCCCAGCGTGCTGACCTATTCTTCGAAATATGATTATCATCTAAATAAGAACCCACTCTGGATTTTAAAAAAAAAAAAAAACATTCCTCCAGCTCCTGGAGATTTGACCTTTAAACTTTTTAGTCACCAGAGCTGCTAAGCAGTCTAAATAACAAAAATTAGCTAATAGCTCAGTCATTTGCCTCTATTTTTCAGTATTTTGAGTCCATGCATCTAAGGACATTCCAATGTTGCAGCTTGACATGTAGATCTGCTCACACTGTCTGCAATCTCCGAGTGAAGTTAGGTGGACCCAACTAGTAACAACAGGAGGTACCAAATGCTGTACAGACAAATGACATGATGCATTCGGCTAGTAACAGACATTCTTTGGATGTTACTCAGGCTGCAAATGGAAGAATTAAAACATTAGATAAATGCTTAATAACATGTTTAATTACTCAGTTGTGCAGTTTTTTGTCTATGAAAATCCTGCCTTGTTCGGTGGGTGGGATGCTCCTCCCTGAGCAGCCCTGCTCGTGGCTCAGCTACCCAGAGGTAAGCCACTACTTGAATTCGGTGCCAGAGCATTACTAGCACAAGCCATGGTGCAAGGAACAACGCATGGTTTTCTACCCTGTGCCTCATTGCCCCTAGGCTCCTTTGAATTCTGGGTCATGGTGCATCCAGTGTATGCCTCAGGGTTGTACTGCGATACCCGTTCATGTTGCCAGTGAATCTTGAAGGTCCTTAGCAATAAAGGCTGAATGATAGGCTGTGGCTTCAACAGGTATGAGCTGAAACTACTATTTTGGATACATAGAATAACTTTGAAAGACCCGCATAGCTGGAAGCTGTTAACAAAGGGAATTTATGCTGCGCACCAGGCAGCTATGCCTGTATTCAGCATTAATCTCTGAGCTAAGGAAAGCATTTCAGATGTAAAACTTGTGAGGAAAACGCCTCCATAAGTGCAGGTAAGCTGAAAAACATGCTACTAGAGCTTTGAAAATTTTACAGGCAAATGAAACAACTCTGAGAACAAAGTTTCAAAGTTTACAAAAAGTTTCTCAGGGTGTCTTCACAGAATTAAATCACGCTTGTACCTCTTCATCCTGTCCCCAAATTGGGTTGTTTCTTATAAACGTCTGTATCAAATGAACAAGGGCAGAACAAGACACATTAGTTACTAGCAAGGGTTAGATAGAGGCATAAAATAGATTAAATAGAGGTATGAAATTAAAAGGGCATAACATAAAAAAGGTTAAATAGAGGCATAAAATTAAAAGGGCATAACATGTTCTCTTCTACTATTTTCATTAACTTCCCAGACTTTATTTTTCTTTATTTTGAAAATATTATCATCCTCAGTGCTTATTTTTTTTTATTCTCCCTAAGTAAAAGAAATAATTGAATTAGTTTAGTATGAGAAAAAACATTGCAAATGTTGAAGCTCATTATCAAATGCAAAAGTGTTTGCATGTCAATACTACAGGCAACTACAACTCTCTGTTAATTTTGACTCTTTAATAAGTAGCAAGTGCAAAAAATATTGTATGGAGTCCATTCATGTTCAACTGACTTTTTTTTAGGTAACTTTGTAAATTTTTTGTGTCATATTTAATAAATAATATATTTAAGAAATATGTTTAATAACAAATAATGACCTTTTATCTGCCTATTGTTTTTATTTTCACAATAATGCTTAGAGACTACAAGCCTAAATCCATTGCAATAGGAGTTGTTCAAAGACACTGAGGAATACCCTGACCTTTTAAAAGATAAAAAGAAAAAAAAGAAAAATTTAGGCACAGTATGGGTTATGCACATTCACATGACATCTCACTGGTAATGTGAGAAAAGAAACAGTTTTTTCAAGTCCAGGTTAAGGGCCTGTTTGCTAGACCAAGCTTCTTCCTAATGGCTGAAGGAAGAGGAAAGAAAAACCTAGGAAATTAAAGTTGTATTAAACATTTTAACCTTTGGATGGTAAAATCAGACTTTAAAATGTCTGAAAACAATGAAAAGCCTATCCAGTGCTGGTTTTGATACAGCATAAAACAGTAAAAGAGAAAATAAAAATCTGCCGTAACATGCTTGCAGAATTTTTGTCAGTTCAAATCATTTTCGAAGGATCTTGTTATGGTCTATGGCTAACTGATAAAATATCTGAATTTCTAGAGATGTCAGAAATTGGCCATGCTGGGAAGGAGAAGATAGACTGTGCAACTAAAGCTTTCCAAGATTGTTTTCTATGCCTTTGTATTAAAGTCTCTTTTCCTGTGCTACTGAAATAAATTAATTTCTCTTCTGCTACTTGGCAAGTATATTGAATAAAGATAAAAGCAACAGTGCTTATTCTTACATTTTCCCAGGTCTGCTACGTTAGGAAGAAAGATAGTAAGATATAACAAAACCTGGCCTGCTTTTAAAAGCTGTAATAAAGAGAAGTGCATAGAAGCAACGTATATGGTGTATACAAAAGGTACAGAGGTTTCCTGCGCTGCAAGAGTGTTTGTAAGATAAACTTTTATACTGTACATAGTCTGAGAACTGTAATAACATTATTGTGTATAGTATGAAATTTGGGATATGATGATTAGCACCAGTTATAAAAATAACTAACTATAGGTTTGTATATATGGTTTCAGATAAGGTAATATAATTTAATAACGATGACACAGTATCCAGGATAATATTTGAGAGTATATTTTGACAGATTGGCAAGTCTTTGGAAAACGCTCCTCAGTCCTGTCCTTTGTGCTGCGTAACAGCCCTGTCCAGGCTTCTGACTCAAGATATGTTTGTGACTTGGCATTGCTATGAGCAACCGTGTGATAACCTCTGGAACTGTTAGTAGGTTGGGATTTTTTTTTTCTTTTTTCTTTTAATTTGTGTGTCATTTACTCACACATAAAAGTATACAAGAACCATGAAAATGGGAACATCATGCAACTCCATATTTATCTGTACTTGGGACAGGGGCTGATTCCTCTCCATACAGCAGAAATTAGATAGTAAGTCTACAGAGCACAGGAGTTAAATGTGAACCTGTTACATGCAGAATAATTTTATCTCTAGTCCCATCGACATGGTTGTGGGATAAGTCACCCTCCCACGGGCAAAACACAGACACAGGACATTATCTGATGCAGTGATGACTTCAGAGGTTGGCAGCTGCTAATGTGCAGAAAGTGGTTGTTCTTTTCATCCCACTCCTTCCCACCTGCAGAGCTACAAAGGTAGGAACAGTGGCACAGGAGAGCAGCAGGAAGAGTCGTGCTCGCTGCAATCTGAGCTTCTGCATGTTGCTACCCTCTGCTCCCAAAAGCGATGGGTAGCATTTAGCCAGTGACTCTACAAATCTATTTTTGGTAACTTTTTATCCCATATATTCTATTCCCGTCACTACAGAGAGCTCATGCAAATGTATGTATGGAGGTTGCTGCTACAAAGCTACAATTTACTGGCCTATGTTAATTTTACTACAGTAGATTATGACAGACAGAAATTACCGTGGTAAAGATGTCTTCATTTACACAAAAGGAGACCTCTTCTATTATTCCTAACTGGAATTGCAGTTCTTGTAAAGCTTATTCTTGTTATTATCTTCTCCTGATTACACATCTGTCATTTCTTTTACAGTCTTGGTGCTATTCTAGCTAACCATATTTTTAGAATAATGGAGGAATTTTCAGTCTCAATTCATAAGTAGTTCACACTGGAAAATGTAATCTTGATTGGCAGACAAATTGTTTATGTGATTTAAATTTCTTTCCAGCCCAGTTCCATATCAGTGTATTACCATAACCGCTAAGCCCTTTCTTGGTCATCTTGAAGACACCAGCTGCTTTCAAAAATCTTAATATAATATATTCATTTCCTCCTAGTCACATCACATATACTCAAGATTCCTTCCTTTATTATGTATTGCAACTCAGTAAACACCTATATCTTGATCCCTTCCTTCTGTAAAAAACATTCCATTCATTCAGTGATCTGTCAAATGTTACCTTACTGTTGCTTTTGAATAACCTTTTAGTTCCTTTTTTCTACTGTCTTTTGTCTTCTTGAATGGATGGACATTACAGTGTGCTTTTTTAGATACTTCTAGATTTGTAGATACTTCTACATTTTGGTATTATATATGATTTTCATCTGATCTTTAATTTTTGGTTCTGAGGGTGGGGCTTGTAGGGAGATGAAAGGTGAAAAGTGTTCTTACGCTTTTATTTGAGCATTTTTTTCAGTTTCGATGGGAGTTACTTTTCTAGCCAGAAACACGTCTGAGGTTTTGGTCATAAAACTAAGCAATATCAGGCTTAGCCAATGGCTAGATAAGAGACATCCAAGAAAAACAGTTGAAAATCTAAAGTTACTTCTGATGCTTCAGTAGATGGCACTCTGCCCTAAGGAGGAACGGAGCTGCTGTACCCTTGTGCTACTAGGTGGTGCTTTATACCAAGGATAAAGAAGCAAGCTTGAAACTGAAGTCAAGGTTATGAAGGCTTTTGATCATGAGGTATCCCACAAGAACAGCAGCATATTGGTGAAACTCCAGTTTGGGTAATTGTTTTTCTGACTTGAATTCCCTTCGCCATTTCAGTCTCAAAGAGCAGCATTCCTCACTTTCAACCAGAACTTGTTTCATGCAGCATTTTAATTGAAGACTTTCTGCATTTCAGGAGTGGATGGATTAACATAAACAAGTCTATGATTTGTCCAGGAGAATAAAAACCAGGAACAAGTGCTATTCTAGCTAGCCATATTTATATTCTAGATATTTTTATGTGAGCATCAATATCTATTTCAGATAAGTAGCAGTCTCACTGATGATCTAATGCTTAGTAGGTTCATAACAATATTTCAAATTGTGTTGCAAAGACTGTTGCACATACATATGGATTGTATGGCACAGTGCATATGGAAGTGGCTACATATGGAAGTGGCATGGTGCTGCCTTTTAAACTTAACTGCATTTGTTGACATAATGCTCAAATGTGATCAAGATTAGTCATATTTAACTGGCAGTCTTGGAAATCACCAGCACTTTGAAAGTAAACATTTGAAATCAGACTGGGGGAGTGAAAATGCTGGCGATGGCCCTTCTCCAAGATAAGCTTTACTACTGGGAGCTGCCAAAAGAGACATTGCTGCTGAAAGAATGTGCAGATGTTGGAAATCTGACTGAATGAAGGTCACAAAGAGCATTAGGTGCCTTGAGGGTGGCTCTGTTATGGCTCAGGGTTCTGCAAGACTTCAGGGGGTTAGGAAACCTCCACATGACTTGATGGGAAAGAAAAGAGGTGTGTTTGTGTGGGGAGGGGAGTGAGTTTACTGTAAATACCCAGATATGAAACTGTTTGCATGTTTGCTTTTAAATACTGGCTGCATCTACAGAACCTCTTTTGTTGATTCTTTTCATAAGGAAATTATTTAGTTATACAAACACAGAGTCCTATTGTGTATCTCTCAGCATGTGATGCAGGGGTGGCAATAACCAGTCTAATCACACCCACCAATAAGAAGGAAATTGTAATTAACTGCAAAACATAGTAGCAATGAGAAACCAGACAAATTAGAAGCCTGGAGGGACTTCAGCTACTAGAAAGCTGAATCTCCAGCTCCAAAGCAAAAATAACAGAAATAAGTTTTTTTCTGTATCTAGATCTTATCAGTACATATTGAAAATGGAGAAGTGAAAACATAGATTATTGAGGGAAAAGATGTGAGGAGTGATTTGCAAGGATAATGCCTGAACACTAGAGAAGCTGATAGTGGCTCGATGAGTTCGGTGCCATGAATTGATACAAAGGGAGAGCATTTCTTAAATGAAGCCAAGAATTTAAGGAAGGAATAGATACTCCGACATCCATATGTGAATTCGGGCACTCATTAATTACAGATGGGGCTGCTTTTTGGAAACATGATTTTAGCTTACCAGGAAGACAGCTGAGAAAAACACCTCTAGTGCTGGAGATGTGTTTTGAAGAAGGGAACAGGGAATCCAGGGAAGGAAACAAAATGGAATCACAGTGAATCAAAATCAGAATTGCTCAGCATCTAAAGCTGAGCCAAGTAAATAGCACAAGCTGAAGGAACGTGTTAGACAGAAATTCACATCAGGAATACATACATCATGGTCCAGTATATATGCAGCTGAACACAGGAAAATTGGTTAGTATTTGGGCACCAGCGCAAAAAGAATAAATGAAGAACACTTTCTTCACATTCCAGTGGCACAATATTGATACACTGCCAACAGCTAATACTACTTCCTAGCACTGACCAATACAGGTGATGATATCTTTGGGCATATTGTAGATACGCGATTAGATCACAGCTGAAGAAGTTATTGCCAAGTATGCTCCATTATAAAGGATGCTAATAAGAGAATCATGAACTATGGTGGAGATGTAGTTGTTAATCAAGAATATTGCTGCTGGAAGATACAAAGAGGAAGACACATTCTAGATAGACTTACCAGCATCCTAATACCTTCACTCTTACGATCAAAAGTTTCAAACAAGCCAACAAAGCGTGAACAAAGTGGAGTGCGACAGGCTGTAAAAAAATTACTACCCTGACTGAACAGCTTTCAAGAAGCAGATGCTAAAGGAAGCTGTAGTGAGTGATGACTGATGTGGGCAAGAAGTGATTTTGTTTAAAGTGGTCTCTGAATATGTATGGCAAATTTAAGAGCTGACATCAATTGTCATGGAAAAAGTTGGGAAAAAGAGCACATTTGATAAGAGGCAGAGACCTCTACTGATTGAGTATGAATACCCACTGGACGTGGAACAGTGCTTGCCAATATTACCATGATCTTCAACAGAAGAATAATTTACAGGTTTTTGATACAAACCCCAACGTTATCCCAGGGAAAGTCAAAACAGAGCCATGAGCTGCTTATTCCTATCAGTTGACCAGTGTTGAGATTGTTGGGAAAAGACACAGGATGTATAACAAGGAGAAAGAAAGCAAAATGGTACCATTAAGATAACAACTGAATAGAAAAAATCATTTTAGCAGTACTACAAATAAGTTTCAAGATCCATAGAATTGAAAAAGGTGCAATGAAGTGAGTGTAGTTACTGCCATTGCAGCGTCTTTATAAGTAGCTCTCCCAGTGAAGAGCTAATAAATATGGAGTCTTTGCACATTTCTACTTAGCATATAATGCATGAAAAGATTAGTGTGATCTTTTCATCCGGGGGTAAAAAAAAAAAAGAAACACAAGAGACTTATTTGCTCTAGTATATCTCTGCAAAAGTTCTTTTTGTGCACATCAGCTTTGGGACCCAATGACCCAATTTCATTGTGATCTTGCCATCAGGTTACTCATTTAAGTTATAATATTTTGCTCTCTCCCAGTGGAGGTGGAAGATGTTGAATCATGCTCCTATTTAATATGCATACAGTAGTATGGAAAGCTTCCACTTCACTTATTTCCTGCAGGCAGCTATTACAGTTCCAGCTAGTCCCCTCTGCCTTCTTTCCATAACCCCCACCAGATGACCTACTATACTATTTGAGGTCTCTATTATGCTATCTGTTATAGATCACAAAAAAAATATTACTTCTGTATGAAATTTATAATATCTATATTTTCTGATATGTCCTTAGTATCTGAAACTGATCAGACATGGCATCAGCTCTGGGCACATTACTAGAACAGATGACAGACCAAGAATGAAAACAATTCTCCAGCATATTCTGAGAGCATGCTGAGAGTTGAGGAGCTCTGGAGTTCAAAGTGAGACACTGATTCAGGATTTCCAAAGAAATGGAAAATAATTCAGTTCTGCCACAGATTCAAGTCCTAAAAGCAGCTTTCCTCCAAAAAAACAAACAAACAAACAAACAAAAAACCCCACCAAACTGAAGGAGCAATGGTGGTTGTTTCTGCAAATATCACTTTCTTTTAAGTATGGAAAAGGATTTTTGCGAAATGTACAATAAGATGAACAGACATAGGCATCAGCTTTATTTATTTGTTTGGCTTTGAGGAAACTGCTGGATTTTCTTTTTTCTCCTGTATGATTATGCTGACAACAGACAGCAAAGGTACAGAGAGCTTTGGCAGGTGCTTATTAATAGGTTCTATAAATCTAGAGATAAAACTTCACGAAGCAATTTGAGATAAAGATTGAAAGATGGCTGACGTTAAGTACCAACACTAGTTTGAAATGTTGGATGTAGTGCTTTCAGACTTGCAGCTCCATAGTCATAATGTACAGCTTTATGATTTCTCTGACCTATTCTCTTCATTTACCAAGTGCTATACCCTCCATATGTTCTGCACCTTTTCAAATAATTAAATTATACTCATTGTTTAATCATTTGTTGCTTTATTCCACCTCATCGGTCTCCACAATTCAATCATAACTCACTCCTCCTAGAGTGTGTTTGCTTTAACAGGCTGTAAGAGCAAACAAAAGTCTGTTGACAACCTCATCAAGTACTTAATCAGCTCTTTGTTTGTAAATGTTGAACATAGTGTGATAGTTTTCTTTGGAATCAGTGCAACAATGTCTCTGCATGTCAGTCAGAGTATTTGTGTATTTGTGCGGCCTACTCTCCTTGGGATTGCATTGCAGAGTTTTGGAGTTTGTCCATATGCTTTGTTAATCTTTTTTAACCATTTCCCTACCCCAGTACTCCTGTTTTCCTACTCTAGGTCCTTACCCTGTTTTGCCCCTTGCTTTTGTCTTCCACATACACGATTCGTTAGTTCTCTCTGGCTTCTCATTCAGCTTATCCTAATTTTCTCTTGCAGCCTTTCTTCTTGCCAGAGCTATATTCCACCTACCAGGGACAGGGCTTGGTGATTCCCTGTCTCCTCATCCTACTGGTCTTAGTCCCATTGCTCACCGCATATTTTAAAATTCCCATCCTTCTGTCAAACATGCCTTCCCTAGTTCTCTCTTCCATTTTCTGTACTAGCTTCCAGAACTTCCTTCCTCTTGTCACAGCCATGGTCCTTCTGTCCAACCATCTCCTCACTAGGCCAACACTCCTTTCATAGTTTCCCTGTCGCTTCCCTTGTCTAGGCCTCCAGACTCCTTTTCAGACTCTTCTTTTCCTTGTCCTTACGGCACTTGAGCTGTGCAAATGCCTTTCTTCCCTCCTCTTCCCCTCCCACCCAGCTTATGTGAGCATGAGAGGTGGGCTCCAGTGCTTAGCCCTGTAGAAGGTAACTGCAGCCAGGTCTTGCAGGTAGAAGACAGGTCTTGTCTGTGCTTCAGCCTTGGCCAGAAGGTGCTCCTCCAGTCTGCAGGATCATTCATGCTCTGCTGGAGCAGAACGACGGGTTCTGACACAATCTGAGAATAAACATTTCCAGCAAACAAGTGTTTCTGATATCGTAGCTAATTAAGGATCTGTTCTGGTGGCTTCTTCATTCTTGTGCTCAAACACTAAACTAGTAGGCCAAATACTTACTCCTAGGTATCTGCGCTTTGTACTGTATTGTAGGTGAAGGACCTACCTTTGGATCTATACATGTGAAGGTCTCTATATACCTTAGGTGGGATTTTAAACCATTGACAGACCACCAGCATTTAGGATTGTCGCCCAGCAGGCTTACTTTTGAACCCCTTGAGACCTCCCCATTGCTGTTGAGTGCAATGTGTGCGTGTGCATGTGCGTGTGTAGGTTCTCTGCTCAGCTACCTCTGCTGTTTGTCTGACACAGACAGGTATTTTTTTAGTTGTGACAATGATGGAGGGAATCAGTCAGTGGTATGTATGTTAGACACCTCTGGTCTGGAGTAAGGTGTAATTGTATTTTCTTTACATAAGAAATAACATTGCACTAATCACAGTACAAATTTTTAGTGATATATTTGTACTGAAGTCTGTTTATGGACCAGTAAAATTTAATTTTAGCAGGAATTCATACTATGGAATGCTACTCTGAGAGTCTCTGAGATTGCAGTAACTGTCTGGTTACACTTTTTAGCAGTTTAAGGAGCACCTAGGGTCCCTCTTTTCTTCTTGTTCATTATCACGAAATCTGGGAAGATTATGATATTACTGGAAAAAAATGACTGCTTACACAAGACATTCTCTTCCATTCTTCTATAGCCATAAAACAGGCTGTACTTGGCAATTCCACAGTCTAGGTAATAAATAAAGATCACAGTGAAAATTACCACAGCTTCAAGGGGTTTAGCAGAGCGTAGATTATTAGCCAAGCTTCTTGCCAATATTACACCAGCAAAATTTGATGACATTCAGTGCTAGCTCTGTGAAACCTGATTGACAGCCTCTGCTGAATGTGCTTCCAGTACTACTAGTACAGGAAATCTCAAGTGTCCAATTTAAAAAAAAAAATCTGAAAAGCAGGTGAAGAGCTGGAACTGGGCTTTNAGCACCTAGGGTCCCTCTTTTCTTCTTGTTCATTATCACGAAATCTGGGAAGATTATGATATTACTGGAAAAAAATGACTGCTTACACAAGACATTCTCTTCCATTCTTCTATAGCCATAAAACAGGCTGTACTTGGCAATTCCACAGTCTAGGTAATAAATAAAGATCACAGTGAAAATTACCACAGCTTCAAGGGGTTTAGCAGAGCGTAGATTATTAGCCAAGCTTCTTGCCAATATTACACCAGCAAAATTTGATGACATTCAGTGCTAGCTCTGCGAAACCTGATTGACAGCCTCTGCTGAATGTGCTTCCAGTACTACTAGTACAGGAAATCTCAAGTGTCCAATTTAAAAAAAAAAAATCTGAAAAGCAGGTGAAGAGCTGGAACTGGGCTTTTTCTTTTTGCTTATTATTTTGCTTATTATTTCTGAGCATTTAGGATGCACTTAAGTTGCCTCTTGTCAAACATAGGTCACATCTCTTGGTTATGGAGCCAAGAAAACTGCTTAAAAATCTAGACTCGCAGGTTTTCATGAAATCCCTCCATTACTCAGCTGGAACTGCTGAGATTTAAGAAAGCAAAACACTATGAAACTCACAATATATTTGCAGAGGTAGGCAAAACTGTGCTACCACTAACGTATTTCTCAATAGCAGTCTTCATAGAAATCAAGGACATCTGGTAACACCCACAGTTTCTCTGGATCCCAGTGTTTGTAAGATAACTGTGAATAATGAGTGACCCTGAATCTGTTTGCATTTGCAAAGAGACCTGAGGTTCTTTTTACACTTTCTAGTCCAACAAATAGAAAGGGTAAATACATCCGGCTTTGTGAGTTCTGAAATGTCAAATCCAGAAATAAACCCTGCTATTTTAACTGATAAATATGACTCATTACAGATCTAAGTAACTGGATTTGCATTAGGTCCTGAGACTTAGAAACATAAAATAACAATCATTTAGGTTGGAAAACACCATTAAATCATCAAGTCCAACCATCAACTTAACACTATGAAGTCCTCCACTAAACCATGTCCCTCAGTGCCATGTCCACCTGTCTCTTAAATACCTCCAGGGACGGGGACTCCACCACTTCCCTGGGCAGCCCATTTCAATGCTTAACCACCCTTTATGTGAAGAAATTCTTCCTGATATCCAGTCTAAACCTCCCCTGGTGCAACTTGAGGCCATTTCCTCGGGTCCTATCACTTGTCACCTGAGAAATGAGACCAACACCCTCCTCACTGCAACCTCCTTTCAGGTAGTTGTAGAGAGCAGTGAGGTCTCCCCTCAGCCTCCTTTTCTCCAGACTAAACAACCCCAGTTCCCTCAGCCACTCCTCTTCACTAGTTTCATTGCTCTTCTCAGAATATGTTCCAGCAACTCAGTATCTTTCTTGCAGTGAGGGGCCCAAAACTGAACACAGGTCTCAAGGTGCAGTCTCACCAGTGGCAAGTACAGAGGGACAATCCGTTCTTTAGTCCTGCTGGCCACACTATTTCTGATACAAGCAAGGATGCCATTGTCCTTCTTGGCCACCTGGGCACACTGCTGGCTCATATTCATCCAACTGTTAACTGGCACCCCCAGGTCCTTTTCTGCTGGGCAACTTTTCAGCCACTCTTCCCCAAGCCTATACCCGTCAGATACAAGCCTATACCTGTCAGATACAAGCCTATACCTGTCAGATTCGTGTTGAAAAAATATTAGAAAATAGCTTCATGGATGAGGGATCCTAGCTGCAGATATCCTGCTACTAAAATCTGTTTGCACAGTTTCCAGAAAATATTAACAACAGGAAAAGCTCATAGAGCTCATTTACAGATGTAAGTGAACTTTCAGAGAGCACTCTGACCCATGCCTGGCATCTTTAAGAGGTGTGGCATATACAATCTAAACATGTTAACATGCACATATACCGCGTTAGATTTTAGGAGCAAATTAAAATGTGCCACATTGATCCTCATGTTCTGTGGAGGCTTCAGTGCACTTTAATGTATACTTGATTCATGCAGAATAATTGCAAATCTTACTACAAGCTGATTTTATTGCACTGAGTAAAGGAAAATTTAGTTACTTCTGATTCAGTATCCCAGATCAAATGATCTAGATTGACTGGTTACATAGTGCGTAAGTCAGAAAACTGTCAACAAAACCTCAGTGAAACAATAAAGCCACTTTGAGTTTTGTGTATGGCTACAACCAGTCTATAATTTACTTTAATGCCCAACGAGCAAGAAACATCTTGGAGATAACAGAGGGAAACGAGATACACGTTTACCTAAAAGTAGTAAGACAGCTTCTTTGCTTGACCAATGTTTTACACCATTTAGCTGGAACAAGATTTGGATACTCTTTACTGCTATCATGAAAACTGTCTACTATACAGCATTAGCTTACTGGTTTTGGCACTGAAGAAGCAAAATCAAGATTTGCATGGTGCCAGAAGTACTACAGGTCCACCCACTGGACAAAAGACTTTCCCCAGTTTCAGCATGCTTACTAAACACTGGGAAACCATTGGGAGAAAGATACTAGAAAGGCTGTCAGTGTAATACTACAAATAGCCACGCATGCTTTCCTTTTCAGAAAATAAATATGAAATAAAGAGAACGCAACAGCTGGTAAATTCACTGTCCCAGTCAGCTGTTACCAAAGGTAACCCTCAGTCACTGACTTCAGTGACTAACTTGTCAATATTGAGGCACATTTTGAAAGTGCCCTTAATTCTGAAAATTTCAGTTTTGACACCACCTAAGCCAGACTATGCCTAGTATATGCTTAGTATAGACCACCTTACACCTATCGATTTGGATGGGAAGTCTTGAGTTTCTCTCTACAAAACAAATTAATAAGGTCCTAAGTTTTAATATCAGAAAGGTCCATTATGATAATCCAGTCTGACTTCTTTGAATTCTGAGAGAACTTTAATAAACATTTCTTGCCTGGAGCCTGTAACTTAGTTGAGCTACTGCATATCCATAGGAAGGCACCCAGACCTGATTTGAAGACTTGTGTGACAGCAAACCTATCACATCCTAGATAAAGCGCTTCACAGTTACCTCAGATTTCAGTTCTCTCTCTCTTTTTTTTCAGCTTCTAACCATTAGATTTTATTATGACCTTATTGTGAAATCAGCCTTTCTGCCCAGGAACCATAATTAGCCAAACTGAGCTTAGACACATTAAGGCTTTATTTAAGCATTTAATTTAAGTGTTAGAGAGGAAAAAGGCACAGAATTTTTTTGGGAAAAAAATGCATGTACGTGATCCTGAGGTATATGGTCCTGCTGAGCTGACAGGTCAAGACATTCCTGAGGAGCCAGGGATCCTGGGGCAGGTAGGAAGGGAGGGTCAGGGCCCTCAGCACAGACAAGGAGAGCAGGTTGCACACATGCAGCCCTGGAAATCCCATAGAGACTTCATGTCTGCGGATCCCCATAATGATGGTTTCCTCAAATACACAGTGTTGTCCCTTTATGTTTTCTAGACAGGCTTTGGCAGCCTTTGGTCTCCACCCCCTAAGCTATATGCATACTTTGTGATACTGGAGAGCCTTACCTTCTCCGGTCTCAGCAAATGCCTCCTGATGCTTGGTTGTTATTCTCTTGCTTAGCTACTGCTGCTGTTCTTTGCTATGCTCAGAGGAGTCTTTCTCACAGTTTGCAATGTTGTGTTTTTTCAACCAGTTGTTTACACTGTTGGGTCCTCTGTTTTCAACCTGTTCCAATATTTTCAAGGCCTTTGCTGTTATCCCACATTAAAATCCAGTTCATAATAGATGTCTGGCACCAAGCTCCAGTTCACAGCTCGGGTTCTCACAACAGGCTGGTAACAAAACCAATAGAACCGCACTTAGGCCTTGAGAAGTTGGCATTAAGCTTGTGGCCTGTTGCTGGCAATGGCAGTACTCTTCCTAGTAATTTTCATTCTTTCTATGTTTCGTGGCAGCAGAGGAAACTCAAGTTTAGCTGGCTGTGCAGCATGACCTCCCCAGCATTTATTGTACCACTAGTCTCTAAAACATACTCCCTCATATTTCATGTGTCCTAAAACGTCCAGTCCTATGTAACCTTGATTCAACTGTGTTAAGACAGGTGGTGTTCAAATGAGGGTAGTGTATCATGAGTTCACTTTAATCAAACTACCTGTTATCATCACTTAGCATTTCACGTTTGGTTACCCGAGGATTTCACTCGTATTTATTTTACATATATTTCAGATTACTGCTGACGATATGACAGAAGTCTGACAGAAGAAAGTAAAATGGAGGAGGTAAAAACGGTATTTATTATTTTTAAATATAAAGCATTTCTAAGGACATATATTACATGTCAGCATATTCATATATGCATACACATGTGGACAAATATGTCACTGACAAAATGATATAGTGCACATATATACGTTAATCAAAGCAACTCAAACCCAAATCTGGATTTGTCCTTGTTCTGGATTTGCTGGTGGTGTACAGAAATACGTATAGGGCCAACACTATTAAGTTCCAGTGCCAAGCTCTTTTCCTAGCTGAAAGACAATGCCTCCTTATTCTTTTTCAATGAGACTTTTTTTTTCTTAGTTTGCAATCTAGATAAGGTCTGTGATCTGGTTTTATTCCAACAGGCAGGAAAAAGCAGATGGAGGGACTGTTAAAATATAATACATATTCAGGATACAGATAACTGGGTGGTTCTGTGCAGCAAAGGAGTCTGACCCATTATTTTACAATTCTGCTTTAGATCAAAGTTTCCTTTCTTTGCACTTGACACTGTACTTCTTGCAGAGGATCTCCTAATTAAAATGGAAAACAATAATACCAATGCCATAACAGATGAACACAAATTTACCATTTCCATTAGCAAGATTTTTGCTCAATTTGCATAATTTCAAAAACATTTAAAATATTAAAGTTTATCAGTTATATTTTTAGCCAAATGAACTGAACATTCCACAAAATAAGGTCGGTGGCAACAGTGAACAGAGCATCTCACTCCATACAAACACTCAGCAATTTGTATTCCCACAATACCCTAAGGAAGGTTTGCACGCTCTTCAGCACACTTTGTGGTGGGGATTTGACCCCAACCAAGACATTTGGATTTTACTAGAATAAAAAATACAAGAGTTTATGAGAAACCATGTCACAGTAGTGAGGATACACAAACCACGACATCACAACTTGGAAAATCCGGAATCTTTGTAGGTACTTCTTAGCTTTAACTAACTCCAGGTAAAAAAGTTGCACATACCATTGTGTGTTTTGCACAAAACAGGTTAAATAAGCTTCTCCTCATCGATCACGTAAAACAAAACAAAACAACCTATTCCTTTCTCATCTCCATTCTTCCTCGTTTACAGGATTTTACCTTCAGTTGAGTTGAATGTGCTTTTTTTTCTTTATGAAGACACATCCGTAGGAAGCCTTGGACTGGACAGGAGATTCGGGCACGCAGCTCCGCCGTTACTGCTGTCGGGGGACAGAAGTCAGGAAGCGGGTTGCTTCCCCGTCAAAGCGGTCAGACCCGCACGGCCACGATCCCACGCCGCCCCACCCCCGCGCTCGTCATGCACTCTCACAGCCCGCGAGCAGAAGAAACGCTGCTTTTTCCTGCCGCCGCCCGAGCTCACGGCCGTGAGCTAACGTGTGGGCTAACGAAGAGGGGGAGAAGCCGGCTCTCCCACCGGCGGGGCGCCCGCAAGACGCGGGGGCGGCGCGGGGAACAGCCGGGACCGGCGGGCAGGCAGCTCACGGAGGAACCCCTGAGGCCGCGGAAGCCGCCGGCCGCCG
>VXAL01009691.1:0-15978 GCA_013399475.1 Chauna torquata | reverse complement strand
CCTCGCGCCGGGGTCGGGGGTCACGCGCGCTGCCGCCGCCGCCGCGGGGTGAGGGCGTCCGGCGGGCGCGGGCCTCCGGGCGCCCATGGAGGGCTCCGGAGACGAGGAGCTGGAGGCCGGCGGGCCGCTGCAGCAGCTCGTGAAGCGGCAGCGCAAGGAGAAGCGGGAACTGCAAGGTGAGGGGCGCCTCGCCGTGAGGAGGGAGCGGCCTTCCCGCCGGGCCGGCCGTGGGGCTGCAGCTTGCGGGGCGCCCGGCAGCGAGAGCGGCTGGGAGGTGCCGGGGGGGGCGGTGGGCGCGGTGGAGCTTCGGGGAGGAAAGGGAAGGAAAGGGAAAGGAAGGAGCAGCCCTCGCAGGGCGTTCGCAAAAGGAAAGAAGGCGCTGGTCAGGAAAACGCTGCCTCTTGGCCGAGGTGCCGGAGCTGTGCTCTGCTGCTGGGCTTGGTTCTCGTCGCGTAGAGAGTTCGCGAAAGGTAACGTAAGTCTAATCCTGAAAGCCGTAACGTATTAGCATCTCTCCCAGCACTAACATTGCACTACTTTGCTCTTAAATTAAGGAAGATGTGTTTTTGTAAGGCATTTTAGAAAAGCCTGCTTATAAGGGTCCTTGCTGCCCATGCGGCTGTATTTTGTCATTCAAAGTGCAGCTGCTCTGGAATGGTCTTTCACGTTCTGTCCAGCCACAGCGAAATGCCTCTAGCAGAACACCTCTGTGCTCTTACTGCGCTACACTTGAACTGTTCATCAGCCACGTTTTACTGACCCTGTTACAGTAGGTTAGCATAATTAATTAGTTCTGTTGGCTGGATTCTGTTGAGTTTCATAGCTGATTATAACCTTTTCATTAAGCATTTCTCATTGCTGATAGAGCCTTTTCCTTGTTTGGTTTCTTTGGAAATAGCTCAATCTGCAGCCTTTTATCAGCGGGTTAAAGATGAGAAGAGAGACTACTTGGCTACAAATTGTCATTAAGTCTGTAGGAACTTAGTGTTTTGAGATGTTTTTCCATCTCTCAAATTTAGTTGACATTGAACAGAGAGGTAGTAATCAAGTAGGTTAGGTTAGGTAGCTGGAGCACGTGGTGCACTAGTTGGGAGAGGCTGACGAAGGTAGGTTTGTTTCATCTAGAGAAGGTGATAAAGTGCATCCAATTCCAGTCCTTTGCTACCTGAAAGGGGGAAGGGGGTGGTGTCCATACAGAAGACAGTCCCTTTTCAAGCTACCCACTTGAAAAATGCATTCCTGAGAAGTGCAATGACTATTTGACAGCTAAACAATTTGTTCCTAGGAGTGAATGACATATGCATCTTGGTTTCTGAAAATCCAGCACCTCCTCTACATGATGATCCTTGTATCCACCACCCCGCAGTGTACTCTCCTTGTGTACTACTGTGTGCTTCTTAAGTCCCTGCATGGATTTCCTTCTCTCTCATTACATCAATCTTTGTGAACGAAACTGATTGTTTGTCAGTCAAACTCAACTGCTTCATCTGTGAGGCTGAATACTGGACATTAATTTTTTTAGTGTGAGCATTCTTGCTGCCTCTTTTTGAAAAGTTTCATTATCATTGCAATCATCTTCACCTCAATTGCGTCAGTCAGGGGTGAAGGGCAGTAAAAAAAAGTACTGATGTTGATGAATAGCAAATAGGGTGTTAAACAGTCAGTGCTGGAACTCTATAACACTGAATACAGAAGTGATGAGAGCTACCAGGATGCGTTCATATAAGAGCAAAGGCTGCAGAAGCTGTGTTTGTTCAGCCCGGAGAAGAGGTTTTGGGGGATCTGGCTGTTATTTCCACTACCAAATGGCATAGATGGAGCCAAACTCTTCAAAGCAAAGCATAATGAACAGGCTAGAGACAACAGTTGAAAGTGGTAAAACAAAAGATTCTCTTGGGAGGAAAATGTTTTCATAACAAGAATGGTAGAATACTAGAAAAAGACTGACCAAAAAGGTTAGGGAATGTCCCTCCCTGGAGATATTCCACAGTCACATGAATAAATTCCTGATCAATCTGATTTAACATAGCCTGATCTAACTTGGACATCAGCCCTACTTTGAGCAGGAGGTTGAACTAGATAAATTCTGGACATGCTTTAGAAACAAGCTATTCTGTGATTTGAGAAATGAAACGTTGACTTAAGGGCTAAAAATACTTAAAGAACTTAAGCAAGTTGAGACTTTTTCTTCCCATTCTACTTTTAGAAGCTTTATTTTAAGGACAGGTAATCTCTGTTTTTTACTTTCAGTCTGCTATTGCGTGGTTAAAGATTTACACATCTCTCCTGTGACAGGATTTGAGAACTCAATGCCCAAGTAATTTCATTTGAAGGAAGCAGGCTGAGGTCTGTTGTCTTGATAAAATTCATAAGTATTTTTGATAGTAACCTGGTACAAGTTTTTATTTTCTTTGGATGTTATGATTGCATCTGTTGAGAAAATATTTATTTTTAAAATAAATAAGTGGGATAGTTGTGATGGGCAGCCTGATAGCTAAACTGTTAGTGTACTGGTATCTTGAGATGTGTAATTTTTTTTATGGCTTGCAGTCCTCCTTCCTGCAATGATTGTGGAGTAGCTATATTTAGAGTTAATGTTTTATCACACTGCTTTTTTAACAGCAAAAATTCAAGGCATGAAAAATGCTGTTCCCAAGAATGATAAAAAGAGACGAAAACAGCTGGCTGATGAAGTTGCCAAATTAGAGGCAGAACTTGAACAGAAGCACAAGGAGGAATTAAAGCAGCTGAAGGAAGCTACACCTGAGCAGAATAAGGTATATGCCGTCACTTCAGCTGAAGCTGTACAGATACAATTTGTATTAGGACTTCTTTAACTTTCTAAAATGGTAATGAAGTATTATGTAATGTTTTAAAGCATTTCTCCTTCTCCTTGCAGTATTGGTAACTCTCTTCATCTTTGAAAAGATACAGCTGTTACAGTGGGTGGGCAGGTATTGCTGGAAGGGGCATTTAGCTATTCTTGTTGGTGAGCAGTATTTGTTTTTGCTCTTAAGGCTATGTTAATAGCTTGGTGGTCTTAATGAAAAATTTTTTTTAGTTCCTGTTGTGTTGTCATTCTAATTATCTTGTGTAGGCTCATAGAGTATTGTTGGACTTCAATAGGCAATTGACTGATGCAATTTGATTGGTTTTGCAATTCTGTCAACAGTATAAATGACCTTTTTTTTTATTTTTAGAATACACTTTGTGCCATGAGAGTTGACTTCTTAAATGCTACTGTTCTGCCATGTTGGCAATATAGCTACTTACTTGGATATTTCCATTGTGCTGTTTGATGGCAAACAATTTTTAACAGAGGCTCAGTATTATTCAAATTTAACTGCAGGAAATACTGAGCTGAGTAAACTAGATGCAATTAAATACTTGTATAATGTATAAAAATTCACCTATGTCTTAGCGCTTAATAAATAAGGTGACTGAAACTCCTATCGTAATGAATTGGCAATCCATAGACTTAATTCTGTATATCCAGTACTGAAAAGAACTCTTTATTTGTATCATATGCTTGAATTTAAGTACTGTTCATGCAAGCACGCCTGTTGATACGCTTTCTCCTACCTAAAGGACAGTACAGCTTATGGCTAAATTGGCGCAACATGGTTATCTGTGACTGATGCTAATGCTCCATGCTTATCCATCTCCTTAAGTGATTCCCTGACAGTGTGTGTTTTTTAGCTAGGTAAATCTTGTAAAGAAACAAAAACCTGTCCCTGTGACTCTTTCTGGACCAGTTTTTTTCAGATTTGTAACTTAAAGATTTAAGCAGATTGTCCTTTTGTTTGAAAACAAGAGTGAAAAAGATTTGTGAATGACTTTCAGGGAAATAGTCTTGACTGCGAAGCATCTGCTGAGAATCCTTGTGAAAAATGTTTTCAGTTGCAAGCCCTATGACCCTACAAAAAGCTTATGTAGTAGTCTTTAATTAGATGCTTAAGCAGATGATTAAATCATAAGCATCAAACATAATGCTTCTTAGATTAGTTTCAAAAGTTTGTTTCATTTTGCTAAACAAGCTGCCAAAACATTGTGATGGAGGAGTTTTCAAGCTGAAGTTCTTGCTATGGTCATTTCCTTGAGAGGATTTCGGTTTAAGATATATGGGTTAGAATCATAGAATCATAGAATATTCTGAGTTGGAAGGGACCCACAAGGATCATCGAGTCCAACTCCTGACTCCACACAGATCTACCCAAAAATTCAGACCATATGACTGAGAGCATTGTCCAGACGCCTCAAACTCTGACAGGCTCAGTGCTGTGACTACGTCCCTGGGAAGCCCGTTCCAGTGTGCGACCACCCTGTCGGTGAAGAACCTTTTCCTGATATCCAGCCTGAACCTCCCCTGTCACAGCTCCATGCCATTCCCTCGAGTCCTATCGCTGTCACCAGGGAGAAGGGATCGACGCCTGCCCCTCCGCTCCCCCTCGTGAGGAAGCTGTAGGCCGCGATGAGGTCTCCTCTCAGCCTCCTCTTTTCCAGGCTGAACAACCCAAGTGACCTCAACCGCTCCTCCTATGTCTTCCCCTCCAGACCCTTCACCATCTTGTCAGCCCTTCTCTGGACACTCTCCAATAGTTTCACATCCTTTTTGTACTGTGGTGCCCAAACCTGCACCCAGTGCTCGAGGTGAGGCTGCACCAGCGCAGAGCGGGACAATCCCTTCCCTCGACTGGCCAGCAGTGCCGTGCCTGACGCACCCCAGGGTATGGTTGGCCTTCCTGGCTGCCAGGGCACGCTGCTGGCTCATATTCTTTCATTTCTTCATTTCTCAACTTATCTAAGTTATTTAGACTGAAAGTATACCTGTGCCTTCCAGGATGACATCTGGTTCGTACAATGATAAGATTAGCTTTGACATTCTTTTTGAGAAACGTCAACTCTCTGTCTTTTCCAACTGCTATTTATGCTTTGTTACGGAAGGTGGAGCCTTCTCCGGCTTTAGTTGTCACGGAACAATGGTAACAGCTCTCTAGTTACTTCAGCTTAATGTGTCTGCTGGTAAGGTGAGGAAAACTCCCTTGCAGCCAGTAAGCAGTGTTCAAGCTGCGTGGATTAAATTTGAGCTGTGCAGTTCATAACCTCTTCTTTTTTGGGATTAGTGGGGAAAAAGTAATCAAACCCATTACAGTGGGTTTGGGATGTGCAGTGTTTGACTTGCAGCTTTGACAGGCTGTGCGCTACACGGATCTTTGTGGAAAAGTGTTGTAAATATACACTGGAACTACCTGGAAACAGAGCTTAAAACTGTTTTAGGAGATGCACATCTCAGTTATCATTTATACTAATAAGAAGTTTTAACGCTTTTTTTCTTTTCAGATAGATTCTATAGCTGATGGGGTTGCAAATTTAGAGCTTGAGGGACTAGAGCAACAGATTCAGCACCCTCGAATATCAAAAGCACAGAAGAGGCGGGTATGATGTAATGTTTAAACATTTTACAAATATTTCATTGAAGTTATATTCATTTAAACTAAACTGTAATAACTGAAGTTTAATGATAAACAAGGGACATTACCTGGCTAATTCAGTATTGATTCTTGTACCTACTGGGTATCTTGAAAATCTGTAAAGTTGCTGCATAGAGATACGTAAGCATTATTAAGCATTATGTAAGCATAGAGATATATAAGCATTTTTTAAATTGGCCTAGTTTTTTATGTTTAACCATGAGCTGGGAATCAGAATAAGTCAGGAGACAGAAAAAAACAAATTATCTAAACCAGATTATTTATTAGTATTTTAGTGAAATTTTTATAAAATTAAGTAAAATAATGTAAGATACTGTGTGGAAAAATGGAAGTAGTAGAACTTTATAGACTGAACAAAAGAAGCTTAATTCTGAAGTTCTTGCAAATTTTTGAGTTTTAGGATGTCTTGGTCATTTAGCATTTGCTAAAATTTGGGTTTAGGAGGTTTCTGAGTCTTAGTAGTCCTAATTTGGGAGAACATTTCATAAAAATGAATGTACTGAGGAAACATTTCAAGAGTTGGAGGCAAGTACTAAGCCAAGAACTCCACAGACATCTTCTGAGTTTTAATATTTGATGTAATTTGTGTTTTTAATCTAAGGAGAAAAAAGCTGCCTTGGAGAAAGAAAGAGAAGAAAGGATAGCTGAAGCTGAGATAGAAAATTTAACGGGTGCTAGACATCTTGAAAGTCAGAAACTTGCCTCCCTCTTGGCAGCAAGGCACTTAGAGATTAAGCAGATTCCTTCAGATGGCCATTGCATGTACAGAGCTATTGAAGATCAGCTCAGAGATTGCCGGAATTCCTGGACTGTTGCAACTCTGAGAAACCAAACAGCAAAGTATATGCAAAATCACTTTGATGACTTCCTGCCATTTCTTACAAACCCCAGTACTGGAGACATGTATAGCAGAGGTAAGAATTGTACTGTAAGAGATTTTTAAAAACATTATAATTATTTCTGATAATTCTTGTTGTCAGTTACCGCTGAGTTGTGATTAACCCATTATGATATGTTTGTTCCTGAACTGTACTACTTTCTGGTTCTGGTATGTTCTAGAGAGCAAAGAATTATGCTTTGCTGTGTAACTTGGTACACCTAAACCTCTGTAGTTTTGTCTTGGTGTGGGTTTTTTGTGTGTTTTTTTTTTTTTTTAGAAATCTAGCAAACATTATTCCCCATTTAAAAAAAACAAAGTATATAAGTATATGAGAACTTGCTGTTTACTGGGTGGTAATCATGTTCTGGGATGTGATTTAAGCTGTGTTATCAACGGCTTACCTATTAGGTTAGGGATAATTTTGTCAACTTTCATATTGCAGTTTTCAGTTTTACATAGGAAAGGTGCTAAGAATAAGATGACTGAAATTCAAGCAAATTTTTATAACTTGCATAGGTTTTCTTCTTGTTCTATGCTGTATTTTCATTGTTTACCCTAGTCATCTTGGATCCCTTTCTTATAAACAGATTAAATAAAAAAATGTAGGCATTTAGTGTGGAGCAATGGTGTAGGCAGAGTAAATGCAGTTAAATGGAATTTATGTACTTCTTATTTGAGCCATATATTGTTTATTCATTTCTTACTGTGTGTTGGGAGGACCATGCAAATGACTTTGTACACTTTTTATCTTGCTGCTACATTTATTTATTACTGTAGTTTTCACGTGACTGTTGTGAAGTAGGAGGTGTCTTTCCCATGCTGACAGAGAATGGTCAAAAGATAAATCTGCTCCAAGAGAAGACCACATGAAGTTCTGCAGAGCAGTAGGGAGTTGTGGTTTTCTTAATTCTCTTTTATGGTGAATGTATGAACAGCAATTCTGAACAGTCTTGAGAAAAGCTGTTCTTTCTTTATCAAAATCTGTTCATACGATTCAGTAGCCCAAGCAGTTGCAATTAAAAAAATTTGGAAGCTTGGACTCCATAGAACATGAGCTGCAAAAGGTTTGTTTAGCTATTAACAAAAGAACTACAAGGAGTAATTTCTTCCTTGTTTTTCTAATTCATCGTAAATTCCGTTTCTTTCCATTTACTAGTAAACAGCCATACTTTTGTAATGATTTTATGAAGAAACTACTGTTTCCTATATGAATATTACCACAAACTCGAATTTCTTGTTATGAAAGAAATTTTCTGTGTTCTAAATACTTTAGAGGTTAAAAACAATTTGGCAAATTTGGAATTTAAAAAACAACAAAAAATGACACTGTAACTACACAGTTACAAGATCTTAAAAACATACCTGATACCTAGCTAACGCCTAACTAAGCGTAATACTTGCTATCACATTCTGTTGTAGACTCTCAAAACAACACTTTCTGAAACTGAATAGGAAGAAAACTGTATGGAATTTCATGCTTTTTGTTATTAACAATTCCTTAAATAAAAAGATTAAAATGTAAACCTCTCCTTTTTTTCCCCATGCTTGTTTTTATTCCTGTCTTAAGTATTCATTTTTCTTTCTAAAACAGTTATGCTTTTTTGGCCTCTTTTTTTCTTATTTGTTTTCTTTCTCTTCAGTGACTATATATATTTTCCTGCATTTGCACTTTTCAGGTTCTAGTTTTTCATTGTACAATCAGTATTTTTCCTCGGTTGTTTGTTCTCAAATGAGAGAACTAAAAGTTGACTTTTTCTTTCCCTGCAGAGGAATTTGAAAAATACTGTGATGATATAGCAAATACAGCTGCGTGGGGTGGTCAGCTGGAAGTAAGTATTATATTCACTCACTTCAGAATTTCACAAATTACCAATATATCTTCAGAAAAGGACTTCTTAAGAAATAATACCTCTAGGCATAAGGAAACATCTAATCTTATCAAGATCTTTCTCCTGCGGTTATAAATAGTTTTCCCCACATCAGTAGCTTTTCTGATGGTCCACTGATGTCCTGATGTATTTGACAACATAAAAGTTAAAGAATTCAGTAGTCTAAAATATCATTAGAAAGCATGACAGTAGGGGTGGGGGAAGACTTTCTTAAGGGGAAAGCATTTTATTATGCGGACTTTAAAAAAAAAAAAAAAATAGCAAAGCTGACTATAGTGGAACAATGTTGGATTTTTGTAATGCAAACTTTGAGCTTAAGAAAATGTTTTAGTTTATGCCTTGCTTCTTACCTTTTACTGCTTCCTGAAAGAGTAGTTGTTAGATTACTGAAGCTAGCACAATGTTAACCTGTTTTTAGCATCAAAACAGTGATTGCCTTAATTTAATCTGTTTTTAATTACAATTCAAAAAGTTGAAGTTATTTTGCTTATTTTAGGCATAACATTTCAAATTTTGTTAAAAATTAAACTTTATTAAACTCATATTTGCTAAAACTAAATATCCTGTCTTTCTCCCTCCTCCCCACATTGGATTTAATCCTATTATTGAATCCTTTTAATGCTTTCCAGCTAAGGGCTTTGTCGCACATTTTGCAAACACCTATTGAAGTAGTGCAAATGGACTCCCCTCCCATTATTGTTGGTGAAGAATATTCAGGCAAACCAATAACACTTGTGTAAGTATGTAATTTTATCCATTCTTAAAATTAGTCCACTTCTTTCTGTAGGAGAGGACTCAGCTTTGATTCTCATCTGTTTTTTTAATTTTCTATTATATATCTGACGTTGAAAAACTGAATATTGATCTTTCAGGTAAGAAATAGTGTTCATGATTTACAGGCTTACTTTAAAGATACTGTAATTAATGTTCTTAAAATGCTGACAATGAGTCTGAAGTGTGATTCAGTCACCTCTTTACGGAATGCTAAGAGGTCATTTTACCTCTTAATTTTAAAATCGTTGCAAAATTGATTTAAAAAAAAAATGCAGCAGGAAACTTTTCTTTTATTCAAAGCTTATGTCAATCTGTGTCTGGAAGTCACCAAAGTTAAAACTTTATTAATACTCTCCTTTTTTAATGACTGTATATTTTTCTGTGCTAAAACTTGAATTTATTTAAGCTGTCTTCCAGTGCTGTTAATGTTTGACATGCAGTATATTTTAGTTAAACTAAACATTTTTTAACTCTTTTTTTTAGGTATATGAGACATGCCTATGGATTAGGAGAACATTACAATTCTGTAAAACTTCTAACAGACACTGCTACAGAAAATGGCAGCTAGCATAAAAAAAAAAAAATCCACATGGATAACAGTTCAGTCTTGGTATGTTGGGCTCGAAACAATTCTCAGACAGACTGGAAAGTAAAACTACCTGGAGTGGATTAAAAATGAAAAAAAGACATACAGGGTTTTACTGTGAATCAGAAACGGCTCTTGATTTGAAACAAACAAAACAAACAAACAAACCACACAACAGTATTTTGAACTTGTTGGTATTAATCGTATTTAGAAAATCTCTAAAATGCTGGCTGTGTAGATCAGAAATGTTTTTTGCTTTTTTTTTTTATAGAGCTTTATCTCATGCCACAGTGAAAATACCTAGCAGTAAATGTTTTGGTTAATTTGCAATCTACTGGAATTAAGATTACCTGAAGGTTCCTGTTACATTATTTCTGGCAGATTTTCATGATTATGGAAGAGTTGAGGACTTTAAAGTAATTCATTGGTTTAGATTGATGGAATATCCTTTGTAATGTTTCTTTAGTTCCATCAGAATCATGCTTTAATATTGTAGTAGGGATCCCCTTTATTTGGGCAGGAAACAGCTGGAGGGAAATTCGGTAGTAGAGTATCTTGCTTGGCTGAAGGAATCACAAACGGTGTCTTACAATTTATAGACTTTTATCTAGGTTTGAGGGCTTCATTTCTGTTTTGCAGCTAGAAGTAGGAACACTTGATGCTGTTCCTAGTACTGAATCTGTTAGGAAGAGGATTGCTGTTTATGACACTACGTGATAACGTTGATGTGAGTCAACGGTGCTGTTCATCCTTCATAATCTTCATCTTTGCATTTTGATGATACAGAAGTCTGACAAACAGAAAGCTCTTCAATTTCGTCAGTTCAGGTAATGAAACTTACCTGAACTCCTTTGTGGATCCTTTGTGGATCCACCAATCTAAGTATGACCTAAAGCGCAGTGTTTTATAAAGCTTAAAACAGCTGACTGCATATAGGTGTAAAATAACCACCTTGTTTTATGCTAGTAACTTTAAAGGTGACTTGCAAAAGAATTAAGCTTTTTTTCATTGCTCCTTATGCACAGAGAAGACTCGAAAGGTTTTTTTATATGGCTTGTCTTTTTACATTGGAAATGTGGATTTTTGTCTTGAGGTTGCTGTAATTATGACTCAAAAATTAGCAGCATACTGTGATGCAATCAGTTGTTTTTTAACAATAGAGGTGATTTTTTTAAAGCCTTTAGTCAATAACATCATAATTGTCTGCATTATTTTAGTGCTGATGAGTTGGTTTGGAGAGAAGCGGTTCTTTTCAATTCAGGGCATACGTGTTTAAATTTGACGATTATGAGCTAACAGTGCACATCTCGGAATCCTTCAGTGAACCTAGCCAGCAGATTGACATTCCTGGGATTTATAAATTTGTAAATAAATAAAAATCTGCTTTTACTCAGAGATAAATGTTTACTTTATGGATCAGATTATGTCTAATTTAAAGCACTTTGAGAGAGGGAAAAATAAAACAATTATAGCAGAGGTCTTGCAGGGGGTGGAGAGGAGCTGGCTGAACAAGCAGAACCTGTGTATTGAGGTTTTTTAGACTGATGCCTGCCGGGATAACCAAGTATTAATCAGATGAAGAGTTTGTTACATCCTTATATATCTGATACAGTATAGCAAATATAGCTGTATTTATAGCAGCTGTTTTACTGTAGAATTTGATTTTTTTACTACCTTGACTGTATGAAACCAAGTTTTTGTTTCAAACAAAAAATTGGGTACATTAGTATGGAAAAGGTGTCTCTATTCATAATATCACTATGAATTTCACTAAAAATAATAATTTGAAATACTCTTGTTGCTGCTCAAAATTGGTGTGATAGGAAATGCATATGCTGCATTTCAGATACCCTGTGAAAGAAGTTCTTTGATTTATTGGGTTTTCATTCTTGTTTCTTTAACTGACAGAGAAGGGTGCCAGAATCCTGGAATGCCTGTACCAACAGTTTGTGCTGTTGATGTTTACAATCTGTATAAAGCAAAAGAATGTTTTAATATAGTCAGCGAAAGATCCTTGCTCATGCTGTATGGAACTTGCCAAAAAGTAATAAATTGGTTTATTTGTGGCAAATTTTGTTGTGGTCACTTTTAATTTTGTACATAGATTGTTCACTTCTTAAGTTTTTTATGACTTTCGGATCCTACTGTGGCATGAATTCTCTAAGAATTGACTCTTCCCATTCAAGCAGACAAAGCTTTGCTCTCTGTGAGTGTTTATAAATGAGTTTTATCCTCAGCATTGTAGCAGTTACAGCTTTCCAGAAGCATTCAAGTTTATCTGAAAATATTCTTCAACTGTGTACATGAAAATGACCAAATGAAACTGAGTTCTCTTCAGAATTTTAACTTTTTTTAACTTGTCAGATTGCACTTTTTCTGCAAAATTCACTTAATTCTGAATTTATTTGCATATAAAGTAGCTTTTTCTGCTTTTATTTGCAATTCATTGACATACCAGGTTCTTCTGCTGTTATTTTTAAGGACTGTTAGGTAATTTTTTGTCAGATTAATGGATATTAATTTCCAAGAGGAACACTCACGTCAATAGGAAACTGTAGCAGGCTGTAATAAATTTTGTGTACTGGGAAGGCTGAGAAATGGTCAGTCTGTCACTGACTGGTGATGTCTTTATTATAGGTGCAATCACAAACTAGGAATGAACCTCTTTGGTGAAATCCAGCCTGTTAGCTCTTATTATTCTGGCTATTTAAAAGTCTGACGCTGTGTATGTCTAAATAAGTGGTCCTTAGAGGTCCATCCTTGGGTCCAAGTCTTCTGTGAAGAAAAACAGTAATTCATGACTGTACAGTACGTATTGTTCTATTTGTGTTACAGGGGGGAGTTTATGTTAAAATAAGGCATGTGTTTAGCTGAATGATAGGAGAGAGACGCGTAAGCACATGTAAAATTTTCAATTAATTGAAATGAATTAATAGAATCTTGAATGATATTAAGTAAATAATAAAAAGCACAAGCAGCTAGAAATGTGCTGTAAACTGGTATGTTTAAAGAATGCATTCCACTGATCTAATAGATAAGCAAGACCATATGTACAGTCTCTGTTCACATTTATTTACTTTTGTTAGTAAGACAAAGTGGCAGAGACTCGTCCTTTGCTGATGAAAACCAGTTAGACTTTGTAAGACCCTGTTGATTTCTGCTACAGCAGCCTGCTACTGGTATACAAGTAAAGAATTTAGATGGTCAACAGATGAAGGCATGATCAGGACACTAAGCAGAAAGACAATAAACAGATTTGAGCATATGTATTTGATATAAATATTATAGTTTTTTAGAGGCATCTAGATGAATGTGCCACACTTCATTTAGTTACTTGACAAGTGTACACCATTTATGCAACTGAATGCTGAACAGAATTTTCTCTTTATTATCTTTGTTTTTATTTTGACTAGTTAGAATTAGTTTTTTCAAGTTCTTTATACTAAGTTCCAATAAAATGGATATATCTTTCAAAATAAACAGGCAAAAGATTTGCCTTTCATATTGTGTCCTCTGAAAGAATCACAACATAAAGATCCTTTTTGAAGAATTCTGTTCACAGTGGATCTGTTTTCATTTACAGTGCTATTTACATGGATTAAGTGTATGTTCTCAATTATCTGATGTTGGAATTCTAGATGTTTTAGCTTTTGCTTATTGCATTTTTTCTTCCTGAAACTGTTTGTGATGGTTAGGGACCTTTTACTGGCATTTTTGTTTGCTTTTTACGGAGCCAGTACATTTTTAGTTGATGTTTCTCTATATCAATACTTGAGAGGGAAAAAAAAATAGGTACTGTAGAGAATTTCAGCTGTGTAGAATCACTTTCTCATATAAGTACTAATTTTCTGTATTTGGTCATTGGAATTAATGTTGAGAGTGATAAGTGGATATGGGAGAGAATGGTTCAGCCTGGCACTTATTGCTTGATAGAATACGGCTCCTGATAAGACTTTGGGTTCTCTCTAAGATTCTTTTTGCAGCATTACAATTGCATAATATGGATTTCCATTGGAATATAAAACCAATTTCACCTCTGATATGATACCACTGACAACTACTACTTTCCAGACACCGTAGTCTTTGTGAATACTTATCAGCAAAAAAATTCTAAAATCCTGAATCTTGGTTTTTAGTATTACAAGAAAATTTCTAAATTTTATTTTTAAAGAACAACAACAGATCATAATTTAGATGAGTACTGTATTACTTTTGAGGTTTTTCGTAAACAAAAGCTAAATACAGAGATTAGACACTTCCGTTGATGCAAAATTATGAATACAGTTTTCTCCTACCAAGCAACTCTAGCTGAAGGCAAAAGATACCCACTGTGTTGGCTTTGCTTTAGCTTGTGGTGTGTGGAAGAACTGCGTGCTGCATGGGAAGGGAACGAATCGGCAGAAACAGAGGAAGTTACAAATCTTCAGATCATATACAGGACAGACGGGAACAATATACATTGCTGCCGGATACCTGCTGGGGTGTGTGGGGGGGTCGGTGCTGTCCTGCTGCCCCCACCTGCCTCAGCCCCCTCCTGCTGGTGGACCCTGCTGAGCCAGCGACTTCTGCCTTTACCTTTTGTCCGCGTCCCCTTCGGCCTGCCCTTCGCTTTGCTCTCCTGTGCGTCCCCCGTTGCCGAGCTGGCAGTGTGGGCTNGCGATCGTGTCCCCCTGGTGCCGTAAATTATTTAAATGTTTCGTTGCTTTCAGGGTATTTTTTTAATAAGTAAATAATATGAAACACAATAAGGCAGTTATGTTCATTTATGTGTACATGTACAATTTTCATAATTTGTGTTTACATATATTAAAATGTTATAACAGAGCTAAAACACTAGGAAGAGGGGAATTCGTGTCATAACGTAACAGCCTGCCTTTGTGCAAAAATTTCACTAGAGACACGTTTTACCTCCTGTCCGTCCTCTGTCCTCACCTTCTCTTTTTCACAGGCAGTTTAACAGGAGTTGTGACAGGCCACAGTTTAAAAACAAACAAAAAAACATGAGGCTGAAATTTCAGATATATGCAGAACATATCCCCTCTGCTCCTATTCTGTCTCAAAGAGTAAGAGGTGCTAGCAGCAGCGTGACGGGACAGCTTTGATATGGTGGGATGGTGGCCCTCTATCTGCTGTGTGTTGCTTGAGTGTGATGGTTTTATGAATTGCAAAAAACTATAGCTAAATGCGCTGGCAGCAGGTGGGGTAGGGACGCTGCCTCACATGGTTGGTATTGGCCCTATGGATTTTGCCCAGTTCTCCCACCTTCCTTCACCAGCTCTGGTCGCCTTGTGGTTTCTGAATTCACTATGTGAAGGTTGAGTGAGCGGAGACAGGCGGTGCCCCTTTCACAGACTGTGTGGGGGATCACAGGTCAGGGACGTACGTTGTGGTGTATGCTCTGGGCAGTCCTGATCAGATGTATTGCCCAGCTGTGTAGGGTAACTGGCATCTCCAGGGGTGCAACAGCCTTCATGCAAAAGGAGTGAATGCTGAATGCCCCAGGGATACCCTGAAGGCTGCGGTGAGAGTGGATGTCAGAATGTCCCATCTGCATCGTCTGGTTAGTCTCAAAGACAATGCGTTGGGCCATCAACTTTTATAAGCCATGAAATTGTTGCAAGTACAACTTTGTATTTTTGGTTCTCAGACACAAGCTGCCCTTTATCTCCTAGCTGCTCTCCTGTGATGTATTTATTAATGACAAACAACCTGTGTTGATTACTTCATCTATGTAAGCAGCTGAGCAGATGTAAAAATAGGACCTGAAATACAAAGGCATTTTCTCTGCTTTCTTTGGCTCTAGGAAGAACACTAACCCACCACTAATAAAAGCAGCAGATGGGTTATGATTAATCACTAGAGGCATATGGTATGTGTACTTTCAAATACAATTAAAATCCTTATCATCCGCCTCCATATGTTACAAACAGGTATATCATAAAAAGAACTGTTCACACACACAAATCAGTAAAATTGCAAATAAACTGATGTAATCTCTATTCTCCAAATTAAATACATCAAAGGTGTTGACTGAAAAGCTTTATCCTCTTTACAAACTAAAAAAAAATGTAGTGCATATCCTTAAATAGTAACAAAACAAAATATTTCAAGGGAGCTATATTTTCTGCAAAGGCTCCTTGAACTTTATCTGTCCTGCAAATGTTCCGTCATGATATCTGAAGAGATTAGATTCATGAAGAGTCTGAAGAGTTCAGACTCTGAGTTCAGAAACAAACTTAAGGACCTTCCAGATGTGGGTAATGCTATTTTATGTTTACATTTTAAAGGTTTTTATTCCTTTTGGAGAATGTTATCTTTCAAAAAACATTTGAGCAATATATATATATTTGTGTATAT
>VXAL01009688.1:38046-57759 GCA_013399475.1 Chauna torquata | reverse complement strand
TTTTTTTTTTTTTTTTTTTTTAATATCTACAGGGAGTTTATTCCATTTTCTGTTAGGATTTCCTTCTCACAACAATTCTCCCATAGCTGCTGCGCTTTTTCCTCCGTGATAGTCACAGCCACATTTATGACCCTCTAAATCTTAAAATAAGTGTACTCTTACATCCCTGAGAGTTCAAAACTGACTAAAAACAAAACAATCCTTGTCACACAAATTCGTGGTCTTGTAAAACATCTCACCTGTATATCTTCAGATTCAAAGCAGAGTATAAAATCAAAATGTAATTCTTCAGCTGTACAAAGACCCTGGTGCAACCAACCTCTTAATCCACCAAAATGTTGAAAGCTGTATGAGATGAATTAGATGAAAACGTGGCTGTATGTCAAACAGAAAGTGCAGACATTGGGGTTGAGCCCTTTGTGAAAGCTGTCACATGTCAACATTTGTCAGATGGGAAACATTACAAACAACATTGTTTTCAGACATGCATAACAACAGCAAACTTGAGCAGCTATTAAATTCAATAAAGCAACTTTTATCAAACAGATTCTGCCAAGCCAAAATTGTAAGTGGTGTTGGGTACAGCCATCTTTTGACCTAAATGAACTGAGAAGCAAAGTCTGCCCAAGAAAGTGCGTTGCCCAGATTAAATGATGCGTGTGTTGACTGGCTTTTTGTCTTCTGTTAGTAGGATTCTTACGAAATATGTTGTTACTGAACAGGCTGAACCTTTAAACTGTGGAGGAATCACTGAAATATCTGGAGAAATGAAGGATATAAATGAAAGAAGAAATACAACAATTAAATAATTTGGACAAATCAGCACAAAGTGCTATCTCAAACAGAGGGCAGAAATTTTCTTTGCACCATTTCCAAGATTAAACATGGTTTAACTACAGAATTCCATGAAATGCTAGTGATAGAACTCAGGAGGACATCAACAGAGGCAAAAATCACTGTATGAGCGTTATAACCCTAAAAAGGAACTTAAACAAACCTATTTATCACTGACTGAGGCATTGCAGACCAATCTGGTAGATGCTCTTAAATATTTATCCAGCTAGCTTTTAAAAGCTAATTTTGTGTGTGCACTTGCTTCTTTTGCTGAGTTTTCTTCAGTGTAACAGCTAAAAACTACCTAGTTAAAACCAGATGTTAATTAACAATACCATATTGTGAGTATAGAATAGCCCATTTTAGTTCCATCTTAAATACCAAAAAGAAGCAAATCTTTCAAACATGAGCTTGAGATGAACTTGAACATTCCTTCAATCTGGAAGTAGTCAGGTCTATTAATTGAGTTAGTAGAAGTATTTCAGCCAAAAATGCCATTTTGACATTGCACATATATTTCACTTCATTTAGAATTTTGGCAAGAAACAAAGTTGGAGCTCTCCATCAGATCTAATATGTAGCGATATATCATAGAATTATTTATGTTTGGGAAGGCTGAAGAGAAACAGAAGAGAGATTCCTCATGTCCTCCCTCTTGTTTACATCCATTAATTCTAATTAAGCTGAAATCTCTCCCCTTTGGGTTTATGTCTACTTGTTAGACTGAAAGACAACCTTGTGGAATATGTTATTAGTAGTTTGTAGAAAATCTGAATTTTCTAGGCTGTAAGAAAGGGTTTACTCTGTTCCAAAATTTAACATTTACTGATTTAACATCAGTATTGTTTTCCCAGTGCCACCACAGAATCTTCACACCCCCCGAAGCAGCTTAGCTACAGAAAAGCCTACACAGATCAAAATCAATCTGAAGTTAGGTTTTCTGGTGCTTTCAGGTACACAAGCAGCTGGCTACACAAATAGAATATGTTTATCTACAGTACGTCTATTGTTCTTTGCAAGTTTCCAGAATTAGGGAAAGGTAAAATGACTCAGGTAACATGCTCTGTAAGCTGCCATTTAAAAACCCTGAAGTTCTATCTAGAAGTGCTGGATATCTGAGCTGGTGGAAGTCACAGTTTGCATTGCTGCGTTCCCTTGAGCACTGCCAACAGTTATGCAAAATCTAATCACACTATAACAAACTTCAGGAAAATGATAGCTTAATATTTTGCAGGGCCATTCTTTAAAAATCCTTAGCCATGGCCCTGGAAAAGGATCCTTGATGCCTTTTTTGGACATTTTACATGCTGTTTGAGCATTCAAAACATGTTTAATTTTCTTTAATGCAATCGCTTTCAGACTTTAGCTGATGAATGTAAGCAGCCTAAACTGTAATCTTTGCAATTAAGTGTAATTTACAGACTACTTTGCTGACATTTCCCCACCAAGAAGAAAATAACAATGTTGCCATCTCATAACACCCCTCAAGAAACTCTTTAAGTTTACAGAAAATATACCAGAAGTCAACTTCAAAAAACACTTTTTCTTTTACACTCTACATAATCATCTCTAGTAAATTTGCTCATATCTCTTGAAAAGAGTGCTAATGAACTGTCGGACATCCAAAACAGGTACCCACCATATTCCCCCATAAGGTTGCACAACTCCTTTTGTCCAGGCCCCATATGAAATTTAGTGATTAGCATAAATTTTGCCATGCATTAACATTGAAAAAAATTATAATTTATTGAAATATTGTGTCAAGGCCTTCTGCGTTTCATTTAGCACCTAAAGAGCAGGTAAGTTTTCTGTTATCTCAGTCCAACATGTGGGTCATGTCATCTCATGTTCACTGCTGGAAGGGAAAGGAACAACCTATTTTCACACTGATGCTGTCAAGGTCTGAGCTAAAAATGGCATCAACAGTGGCTCACATACATGATTTGTTAGATATTAAATGCCCAAAGTTATCTGTAAATAGGCATACTCACACTGGTAGCTACATTTTACAGAGTATGTTTTAGCTCCTTAATCACACAGAGTATACCTAGATTTTCTCCCACAGTGGGAGAAAATCTAGAGAAAGTCACTTCCCCTTAGAGGGAGACAAGTACTCTTGTTCACAGAAATTATACTATCAAAAAAAAAAAAAAAGTGTTAAAGTTCTGACACTTTGATTAACAGTCACAGATTGCTTCGCAACAACAGCAAGGATTATGTTTATGAACATAATCTCAGAAAGCAATTGCTGGTCTTTCTGAAACTATATTCCAGTATCCCAAAGGCAGTTCCAAAGGAAACAAAACAAAACACCCAAACAGATCAAAGAAAAATATTATAGCATTATCTTACTACCACTTATAATAAAGAATTCACACTTCAATTTCTCAACCAAACATTACCAAACACCTAAGAAGCAGAAGATTCCTCTTAAAAACATCTCTATCAAAAAATGAAATGAGGAGGGAACTGATTTGAACGTTGATGCATAGCATTTTGGTGGAGTTGATATCCACAGGGTCATAACTACTTTAATTGATAAAGTAGAAAAGAATCCAGTATCACAGCTTTGCTAATAACGTTCAACTCCATACTAGGGGGCAAAAAACAGACTACAATCAGAAGCAAACAGAAAAAAGTTCTGTAATTTTTAAAGTAAGAGTCCTTTTAAAGTTGGTTAATCTCCTACTGTGATCAACATGGAAGAAGGCTTTAAATTCCAAAGACTGAATACAAAAAGCATTCTTAACCAAAGAGGACCCAGAAAAGTTAACCAAAATCCTTTCAGTTTTATCTGTGTGGAAAGGATTCTTAAGTGGATCTCTGTAACAGGGAATCAGTGAGATCAGACCACAGAAAAAACAGTTAAGAAACTTCAGTGCCTTAGGGTGTTGAGCATTTCCCCCTTCTCTTTAATCATCTTTAGGCACACACAACCTTCAAACTCTGTTGCCACATCTTCACCTTTTTCCCATATCCCTTTCCATCACCAGTTTGCAAATGACTGCTAAGATGAGAAAACGGTAGGAATTTTTTTGTGATTGGTGAGTGACTGAAGGCAAGGGAAGAGACACTAGCAAAAGTGATTGTCTCTCAAATTTTATCAAAATGCAGATTACCAGCAGGTAATGATTAGGATAAACTGAAAAAACACTCAGTAGTGCTACAAGTCATCCATTTCTTTTTTTGGCAGTCCTAGGTAGATACAACCTATGTTTTCAAGTCAACTATTTTTCAGAAAAATAACTAGATAAAAACTCAGGTTCTCAGTATTCTCTCAATCTGAGACTTTGTATAAAGCCTATGGAACACATCAGAATAGGAGCTGTATTACAATACTTGAGTATGTTTTTAAATCTGAGCTTTGAATTGAAATACTTTTGAATATGTTGTAGTCCAAAATATCATTTTAGGATATACTTCACTGACAACATCATTTGAAAAAAGAACACACTGAAAAAGCAGTTTGCCCTGAGAACTCATTTTCTTTGTTTTCTATCTAACTGCTGGATGATAAGGCAGTCAGACAGTATTAAACTGGAATAGGGAAAAAACTGGTGATTATCACTTTGATAACTCAACAGTAGAAACAATCATTTAACAAAGCAATTTAGAACAGCTGTTAACACACACACACACACACACACACACACACAACTACCTGACAGAAGCAAAGAAAATCTCTTGCTTGAGATGGAATCCAAAAGGAAAAAAAAAATGACAATGACGTGAGCCCCACATTAGTGATGGGAGAAGTGGGGGAAGAGAGTCCTTTATAATCAAAGGACACTCACAGCAAGTGTATTCACCTTTCTGAAATTTTGCCCTTTAAAATGCAATTTGTACTTCCTATCACAGCAAATACAAAGTAAAACTGGAATGCTACCAGTTTGCTCCAATGGTGAACTATATCCATATCTTAGATAATGAAGTTATAACTGAATTTCTCTCTACTAACTACTGGTTGCCTTCCAGAACCAGCTGTAGAGAAGCCATATTAATCAATCACAGCTGCAATCAGGCTGTAATACACGTAATAATACACGTATTCAACATTAAGAGCAAAATGTCTACGTAATTTTAGGCCTGGAAGGGAAATAACACGTGACTGACAGCAACCTGCATACAAAATTCGTCAGTAAGTTAAATTCCTCAATAACTTTGCTTCCATACATACAATATCTCCAAATTCATACCAATAAAAAAAGCAGTAAGATGTATTAACGTTTTGAATAAGTGTTCCACCTTGTCCATGCACACTTTATTCATCAAATGAATAATGCACCAGGTCATAAAAGACAAAGTTTCTCTGAAACATCCTTTTGAAATGCAACTACCCAGCACAAACCACTGTTTTGTAAGGGCTTGCCATGAAGCCGAGTGATGTCGATCACACCAAAGGACTATAGCACAAGCCAAATAAAATTATATGCTTCAGCATAATTGTTATTTGGGAAAATAACCAATTGTCTTACTTAATCTGTCTCCTTTTTAGAAACTATTGCAGGAGCTCTGTAATTCCTTTTAACATACCCATTAAGTACAGAAGAAATACCAAGTAAACCAAAATAAAACAAGAATCTCTGGATATCTTCACAACTCAACTCAAATGTAGACTTTGGTAAATATTTCATCACTCCCTTGCCTCTTCATCATATCATAGCAATGAACTGTACTTTCAATTATGTGCATGAATATCAAACTAAGGAATTTAACACTCAAAATGCAAACATATCACACAGATGGAGCACTATTACCACAAAGTACTTGTTCTTTCTGTCATACATTAAATGGAAAGTTATCTAGCCGTGCTGCTTATAGAGAATTGAGAACCTGTATTTAAATCTATCTTGCAGAAGGAAGAGAAGAACAAACAGATCAGTGCTTTTTGTCCCCACTTATTTCTCTTTCTCTCCATGATTATTTACAACATTTAAAATGGTATTTTTTGTGTGTGAATTGTGTTACTTTTTGGTAATGTGGACATGAGTAAGTTATATAGCATGAAGCCAGTACTTCTCAAGAGTTCTAACCTGTACAACACTATTGAACTGACAACTTTCTATTGAACTTTACAAAACACTCCAATTTTCCTGGCTCAAAAGATTGTTTTCCTGTGGAAATAAAAGGTTGATAGTTTGGGAGGCTCTCATGTCCCATGAATTTTTGAGAGCTCAGTCAATAAACAATAAAAGGAGTAAAATAAGCTTGCCAATGTATAAAAAGTACACTCTGTAATCAGTAGCCCTCAATACATGGATCTTAACACCTTCACTTATCAAGGGCTAAAATCAGCTTTACTTCTGCAATTCTGTGAAGATGACTTCTTTTCTCCTTGATTGACTTCAATTATGATCCTTCATTTTTTACACCACTATAACCTGCAAAGAGATAATGAGCAGTAAAGCTTTTTCACCCATGAAATTAGCCTGCATGTACCTCTCTTATTTGTAAATTCGAGGACAACAATTCCTTTAACTCAAATCGTAACTTGAGTTGTTCTGGCTGGATATGTCTGAAAAACACTAGGCCAGATAGCTGCTCTAAGACTAGGAAGACAGTCTTTACTTACAAAGAATCAATTCAGAAACATACAGGTTTCACATGCACATTGAACTATAAATGGAGAAATGGCCAATGCTTCACAAAACAGATATACTGTATGAATGTACCATACAGTTACTATTTTATAGAAGTCTAAAATATTTTTAAGAAAACAGTGCACAGCTACTTAAGAAAAATAAACTCAAAAAAGTCTTCACTGCTTGGGTGCGAGTTTGCATAACCTTCATCAACTCAGGCATCTACATTATATGTAATACTGGTGATGTATTAGGGAGATACTCCTGAAAGAATAAGGTTCCATAAACTAATTGGACAAGTATGCAATAATTAGATTTCATTCACTCAAAAAAGGCAGCTTTTCAGCAGTGAGAGAAGTTCACAACAATATTCACTCATTTTCTAAGCTAGGAACAAAAACATGCACAAAGAAGGAAAAATACGAGTAAACTATGTATGTTACACAATTGTTATTTAAAACTTTTGAATACTTATTGCTCAACTATTCAGCATACAAAGCCCATGCTCAACTGCTCTATTTCTGATAGATTCTGATATCTAGTATGATTAATACACTCTAAGCATACATAATATTTTCAGTTACCTGTTAAAGAACTTGAAACAACTCCAGCATTTAAAATCTTATCTTAGAGGAATGTTGTGCGCCACACAGCCGCTCGCTCATTCTCCCCAGGTGGGATGGGGGAAAGAATCAGAAACGTAAAAGTGCAAGAACTCGTGGGTTGAGATAAAGACGGTTTACTAGGTCAAGCAAAAGCCGCGTGCACAAGCAAAGCAAAACAAGGAATTCATTCGCCACTTCCCATGGGCAGGCAGGTGTTCAGCCACTTCCAGGAAAGCAGGGCTCATCACGCGTAACAGTTTCTTGGGAAGACAAACGCCATCACTCCCAAGGTGTCCCCCTTCCTCCTCCTTTACCCCAGCTTTTATTGCTGAGCATGACACCATATGGTGTGCAATATCCCTTTGGTCAGCCTGGATCACCTCCCCTGGCTGTATCCCCTCCCAGCTCCCTGTGCACCCCCAGCCTCCTCGCTGGCAGGGCAGCACGAGAAGCAAAAAAGTCCTTGGCTCTATGTAAACACTGCTCCGCAACAACCAAAAACATCACCACTATTTTCATCAAAAATCCGAAACACAGCATTGTGTGAGCCTCTGCAAAGAAAATTAACCCTGTCCCAGCCAAAACCATGACAAAGAAGCTATTTATTCTCCACTGAGCTTTATCCAATTTCAAATAGATTATGAAGTCTTTTAGGGAAGTCATTTTGCTTCAGTTCAGCAAAATTAAATAGCTTGCATTCGGTCATACTGGGAATCAGAGGAGCATCAAAGAGGGTAAGCCTGTTCTCCTAACTCTAAGTGACATTTTAGGACTCATCCTCCTCTGTTACGAAAGTGAAAGCATGTTGTTCTGAATGGAAAAAAATTAAACATATATTTAGGCTTGGTCATCAGACAACACAGTAAAAATAAATTTAGATTCAGAGATGAAATGAAAGATTCACACAGAAAACCGCAAGAACCTTAAGTTATGTAAATCCCTAATAATGATGCTAATGAATGGAATCAGTACTCTAAAAAAGACTTTTACTCTTTATACTGTACTTGAATTTCAGCAGCTCTGAAACAAATATTTGTGCTGAAAATAAAGGTAGAAACAGCTTTTCCCCAGCCTGTATAGTCACAAACCCATTCTACAGATGAACTTAAGTAAAACAGGAAGCAAATACTTAAATAGACTCATAATTTAGCATACATGACTGCAGGTATTCTGGGCTGTGTAAGCTGTTAAAGTAATTAAAAATACCCTACTAAATAATTCCTACACCACAGCCACGTAACATTCTGCTCTTACATACAATATCACACAGTAATAACACATTCAAAATAATTCCATCTTCTATGCCTACCTTCATCCTCTGAAACCAAAAGCTCAAGGAGATAAGCTTTATTGCATGTATGTTTTTAATAAGTCCAAGTTATTCTGAGTTTAAAAAAGAAGGAATAATTTCCTCAGATGAAGGCTGGCAGGAAAATTCAGTCCTCATACAGAAAGCTTGCTCCTAGTTTTAGCCTATTCTAATCCAAAACTCAAAATCATGGGATAGCTCTTTGGTAAGATGATATTGAACAGGATAATACCATGTAATTAATGTTACAAGAAAAACTCAGTTCCTCAAAATTCTGCCTACAAACCAGCAGACATTCAGTGCAGACTAATATGTCAGCATTTTAGGCCTATTCAGTGGTAACATTGTTAACAAAAGAAAAAAGGCAACTCATTTGTACCTTGTCTCATGTTGAAACAGATTTAGGACTTTGCCTGAGGTACAATCAGCAATGTAATCAAGAGATGATACCAGTTTTATAACTAGGTCTGCATGCACTTGTTTATATGTGTGCATGTGGCATGTGTGTCTATAGAAAATTTACCCTCCTGCATTTTTTCTGGTTTTACTTGAATAAAAGCCAGCTTGCACAGATGTCAGATTTATCAGATGACAGACAGACATTCAAGAAAGTCAAGAAAGACTAACTGGGAACAAGATCAGACAGATGATATGTACGCAACTGTTCTGTTCACAGTGGAGCTCCTACAGTTGCCATCACCAAAAAAGCACAGATTACTTAGTGAAAACGTGAGATTTCCCCCCAGACTCAATAAAGAGAAAGAGAATGAAACTTACGTAACACAATACATAAAGGTGTATACTCTTAACTCTAGTATTCTACCCTTTCCCTCCCCTTGGCACCCCAAACAATGAGCACAATCGCCTTTTTGGTACAAAAACGTGTTCTCTCAAAATCACATAGTAGTTGTTAATTGCAGTTAAAGAAAGTGAGCCTTATCACTGTCAGTTGTTTACTAAATGAGCTGTAATCTTTTTTTTTTTTTTTCCTCTCCTTATGTGCTTAGTAGGATGCTGTTCTTAAATCTGCCAGGAACACAGTGCTCCCAAAGCCAAATAGAAAACAAATGTAGAACTAAAACTGAAAAAGATTTAAGAAACATTATAAGAGAAGTTATTTTCATAACTATCCTCTCTTAACTGAAAAATTCTGAACATAATTAATGCTGCATTAAGATTATACTCATAGGAACTCCTGGGTTTAATTCAGTCTTCTGCTAGTGCAAGTAGATACATCACCAATTCCTTTTTATAAATGACTGAGTTACACTTTAAAAGAAATTTTATTTTGTGCTCCTTTTCTTATTGCTGTATTGGTTAGAAACCTTACCCTGATTTCCAACAGATGTAACTTCTACCCACTTCATATGCTGACAATATCCTCTAAGATGCACAGTTGTCTTCTCTCTTGTTAAAGTTTACTCTACAAACATATTTACAGCAAGTAACCATATGCTCTCTCAATTTTTATTTTTATAGGATCAACAAGTTAGCTTTTCCTGTATAACAAGTTCACATTTTTGCATCTGTTAAACACTGAAGACTGTCTTTCTTTCTTGTAGAAGGCACTACCTTTCACTTTACCTTCCATTAAAACTGCACTACTGAATACAGGCCTGCACTTAGCATTCCAAATAGTAGTAAATTCTTAATATTCCTTCACCAGCAATGTTGAGTTTTTGCTTCTTTGTCATTTACTGGATTTCTGCTACCCAAATGGCTTTTGCTATCCACCCCCCCCTCCATCATCCTCATTAAAACCTGAGGCAGAGTTCTTACTTAATTTTGGTGCCATATCAAATTATTTTGAATCTCTACCTGATCCTTACTATTTAGTAGCTCTTTTCCTTGTCTCTTTTTCTTAATATAGCTGAAGAACATTTAGGTCCTTATTACAACACCTTTTGCAGAACTTATACCTGTCCTGAACTTGAAAATATAGCTTCTAATATCAATATAACTTTGAATGTTCAGGCCTTGCTCTATAGTCTAAATCCCTAAGTTCCTTATTACATTGAGTTTCACTACTTTATTCCATTGTATTCTACAAACTTTATTAAAATTTATACTTTGAAATTGAGATCCCTAGATGCTCTCATGAGCATCATGAACTAAGATGAGACTTAGTTCTGTTGATCGTTAAATTAAACCTAAAATTAATCAACACCTGTAAATCAGCTTAGGGTTCTTCTCTCTGACCAATTCTTTCATGCATTTACTGTTTTCCAAACCAATGTAACACCATGTCTTGCTAGCTTGGTGACAACGAAATGAAGAAATACATGTGCAATTACAATGGCATGTAATTGAATCATAAAATATTACTATTATTTCCTCTCTGTTCTTTATCTGGGCAGTTTTAACACAAAACACTATAGGATTTAAACTTCTAATAACATTACACAGCATTTTATAAGCATGCTTCCAGCACTATCCCAGGTGAACACTTACCATTCTCTCCCACAGTAACTTCATCTGAAATATATTCTACTAATACTTACTATTTCTTTGCAGTCTATCACATTATGAAACAATGCCAACCAGCACCTTTGATTCTAGCTTTCTTGAACAGCAGCAGGAAAGATATCTGTCCTTGTGCCTTCCAACATCAGTCATAACCAATCATAACCTCTGTTTCTTCAGTAAGCTCTAACAAAATATGTCTACAAATACAGATACTGAATTTGTAACATAAAACCTAAAACATGAAACACAGAAGTACTAAATTCTGTTGGATGAAGTTTAATTTTTTTTTTTCATGTAAGAGTATACAAAACAGCAACAACACCACCAGCTACTCCTCCTTTCATCACACACTTTTGTCTTGCTACATACTTACTACTTAAAACTGAAATAAACTGTTAATTCTTCTCATATCGCACCTTTAGGGTCAACCTCACAACATTACATTCCTGCAAAGGGTTCAGTTTCAGTGTTTCTCCAAGGTTACTGCAACCTGATGTTTGATGCTGCATTTCACAACAAACGCAGACGCCATCACTGTCAAATTTAATCTGGGGAGGAAAAAAAAAGTCAGAGTAAGTATAAATAAACAGAAGAACACTTTTCAACAATTATATTTACACTTACTGTGACAGTAAGGACTACTAAATACAAAACGCAAATCTCTGTTCCATAGTTTATGATAATTCCTCTGAAGCAGAATGTCACCCATCGGCTGATAGAAGCTATAAAAACAGGTAAAATGCAAAAAAAAGTACACAATACCGAAGATGTGGTTATCTTTTCTGCCTGTTTTAGACTGTTGAAAACGTTTTCTCTACAGAGGCACATAAAACCAGAGTAACTCAACTAAATAAACATGAAATCATACCCAATGGGGAAAGACCCGGAAAAAAAAAAAAGTCAGAAAGTACACGACATAGTCATGGTCACAAGTATAACTTACACATACACACAAAAATAATTAAACTAGAAACCTTGACATATACTTGAGAAGTGAGAACACAGCATTAAGAAAAAGTGGAGAAAATAAGAGCTAATACGTAATCTCACAAACGTTTACTTTGGAAAAGGTTTGCTCTCTATTTTCCTAAGTTTGGTTTGTTTTGAATACAATAAGCATTCAAAGACTTTACATCTTAAAAAGCAATAGGCTTTATGTTCTTTAAAGACTTTCATTAGAGCACGCCTTGTTAAGAAAACTTGATCATTCTTAAAAAAATAACATAGACTTCAGATTTCTGTAAATGACTCTAAAATAATTCCATTCTGTTCACTGAAAAGAATCATTATACCGATTCTGACTTCCACATTTAAAAAAAGATGGACAGACAGACGGACAGACAGAATAGCAACATGTATTTTTCTGCTTCCTTCCAACACAGAGTTATAAGCCAAAATTTAACTCCATAAATGTTTTTACCTATACTGCTAACATGAACTGCCATTGCTTTAGTTTTCTGAATTCGGTATTTCTATGCTTTCTCCATTCTTGTTTTTGCAGCTTATTTAAAGGACTGATAATGGCTATACCCTACTTCTCCAGGTCACTAGTCACAATTCAATCTAGGTTAGTATTGAGACAAGGAGTTTACAACACATGGGAGTTCCCTGACCTATGAGTTTAAAGATACCAGTTCCCAGGTTTCCATACTCTGATAATCATTAGTAAGAATGACACCCATGAGAAATTTCCGTGGCTCTCCACGTAAAGAATAATAGATTCAAGGTAGCATTTAGTCGTCCTGAATCACTCCTGTATTCTTCCAAGTAAAGGTGGAAGCACAATAGCTGGGTGCTAAGAGGTCTGAACCACCACGCTACTTACACTCTTAACAGGAAAATGTGTTTTAAAATTTCCAGACAAATCCTGCAAAAATTTCCTAATACAAATATGCACTTACTGTTTTTAATTCAAATTGCTCTCTGTGGTGTTGCCAATTTCCTGAACAAAGAAAATCAGATATAAGCTTTCCCTGTAGAAGTACCTCATACAGACTTGTACGTAGAATCATTTCAACAGTTTTTCTTACTGCGTAAGATCTTAAAGAACATTAAAACTGTTCATATACTCTTAATAGCTACATAGTTAAATATATTTATTTTTTATTGCCATCCCTATCAGGCTTATTTAGTACTCTCTGTTTTGATGACCAGAACAGCAGTTGTAAGAACAGAGTCCTTTAAAAATAAACAAACTTTACCAGATGAGATGCAGATCACTTAATGCTTGCCACTTACAGTAACGAAACCATGTTCAGAGCAGAATGCTAGCTCAGTGGAACTCAATTCCTGAGACTCCACATTGCCCTACAGCCAGTATAATTGCTAGAAAGGATTTAAAAAAAAACTGACTATGTAAATTAGACCATTTCCCACATACTCAAAGGCAGCACTGGAAATACTTCTCTATAGCAACTCACACAGACCGGTCATACCCTAAGCCATAGACACTGTAAAAGAAATACAGAAAAAAATATAGTTTGAGCACCTTGATAAAGGTTGTACTGTTTATTTCTAATCAACATATGATTTAATTCACAGAGCTGCTTTAAAAGTTTCAGATGGGTTTTTCAATTTCTGCCAGTTTTTAATAGTTTCTTTTTAAAAAGCGAAAGATAAGACTAAAACCCATCTATCAGACTACCTCGGCTCCTCAAATCAATGGAAAATACAAAACGTGAAAATGCTACTGGAGAGGTCTTGCTCTTGAACCCCTCTGGGAATGTTAGAAATGGTGTCAACTGTTAGATGAATGCTACAGAGGAAGTCTGAAACTTGCACTTTTAATTTAGAGCTGCATCAAAGCGAGCAGTCAGAATGCTACAGCATACCTGCTCTATCAGTACCAGGCATACAGCAAATCAATACAGTCTTCAGCTGCTAAAAAGTTTTTATAACAAGGAAAAGGAACTTCAGACAAAGCTACCTACTGCTAGAACATTTACTCCTGTGATTCATGCTGTCCCTGTTGAAAGAAAGATAGTCACTGTCTCAAGGTGATACGTATTCGGTATTTCTAATATGAAATTCAGATCCCAGGTCTACTTTTAATTCATGTAATGAACTGGTGTCACATAAAAAAAAGGCTGAAAACAGAAATAGCTGCTTGGTTAAAATCCCGCATCTATGAGAGATTCTTGATTTATTCTGAAAGATGTTCCATAATTTTGTACTGCCCAGTAACTCTCCCTTTAATTCAATTATTAAACATAGTTAAGAGAATTGTTTACATGAAAGTCCTTGCAAAACATCAGGAAGTCTTAAAAAACAGCATACTGAAAACACTTAGATTTGCAACCAGGCTGCAAAACAAAACTTTTTAATATTACACGTACATTTTTGAGAGTTTTTAACAATTTGCTCCACTGTACGCATTTTCCTTCAAATATGTTTGTGAAGTGACATCTTTGCTAACTTTCGTTTTTATAATGGGGAGCAATACAGAAGGCTGAGCATGTCATTGCACTCGTGCTCTCAGCAGTACAGCAGCCAAAAGCAGCCTTGAGCCCTCATGCTCCAGATTGCTCACCCCTGCCCTACTGCTGTGCTCACACTTGTGCGGACAGAACCAAGAATTCATACAGCTACCCTGTGACCTAAACATTTTTAAAACCAACTTTTCCTTCCTGTGAGGGAGTGGCTTATCCTTAGTCCAGGCTAGACCTCCAATCCTATTCACTGCGTGGTTTCAGAAATACACAGTGACACAAACACATCAGTACAAGGAGGAGGAGGTGGGATTCCTCCTTGTAGCTGCAGGGCTGGTGTTTGCTAGCTTCAGACTCAATTACATTAGCAATTGTCAATTGTCAGCAGTGCCTCCAACACTGTGCTCTTGCACCTCTCTCTTTGCTGTGTTCGGATCTCTTCTTGGCTGGCAGAGCTCAAGAATAAAGCATCATTCACTCCACCCCCTGCACCCCCCCGCCACCAGGTATCCTGCACACATTTGTGGTCCACTTCCCAATTCTCACTCACGCTATTAAGCATAATGTCAGTAATCACAGTATATTTTGTGTCCTTTTACACTTACGACAGTTGCACAGTACACCCTCATCCAAACCATATTTAAGATTTCAAACATCAGCCTGAGCTGCCAACATATACAAATTGTCTTTTAAGTTTATTTCATCTCGCCAAAAATCAGTACAGTTACTTCAAAAGTGATCAAAACCATTAAAATCTGACTTTACATTGCAGAGGATCAAAAAAGTTAAAGGACCCTCCAACAACAAAGAACACAGAGAACTTCAGATTTATTAAACAGATATATTAAACATACACACAGGTGAACGCACGCACACAAAATCCTCTATGCAACAATAATACAAAAAAACATGCATAGACGAGACTTTTTTCATCTGTATCAATTCATCAAGTTCTGTCTAGTAATTAAAGGTGTCTTGACAAATTACTTCTGAGTGCACACACACAGAAGTGAAGCAAAAAGGGAGAGTTAGGGATGAAGTAACAGCATCACTTTTCATTCTACCCTTCCTCTATTATAAATGCAAAGCTTCTAGTAAAAGTAGTAGATCTCATTTTCTCTTTTAAATAAAAGTTTTTTTGTTTTTTTTTTTTTTAAATAGGGAGCATAAAAACAGCATGACAAAATTTCAAAACAAATTATAAAATTTCTAAAGATGAAAACACCGCAGTAAAGTGCAAGAAAGCCACACTGGTATGTTTATGGGAAGGAACTTTAGTTCTTTGTAGCAGCTTATGCAAAGAGAAAGGATCCATTAGGGAAGAAAGCTGAGTGGAAGGGAAATATAAAGAGAAAAATCTGACAGGTGAAGAAGAATAACAATAATATATATATATATGTATGTATTTTGATGTATTTTTAAGAACTGTTTTTCAATATGCACAGATTTGAACACAGCTACAGCACAAAATGGAGCAAAAAGAAACTTCAGTTCTGGAACTGGCCTATGCTATTCATCTCCATAAGAAGTTATGCTTCCTGTGCTTTTCTGTTCTCCATCTATTCCAATTAAACAAAGACAGGAAGACTCCTTTTTCCCTGAGTTATGTTTCTGTAACCACAGGCCAATTTCAGCATGTACAACTGAAAAATACATTATAAGCAATCTCTCCATAAAAAGATAGGCACTATCACTACTTTTCTGAACTATAAGCAGATGTAAATTTGATTAAAATTAAAACATTGATTTTTTAAATGACTAAGTGACATATAATATGGCAGGTACACCCAATAAAGACAAAGACTGAGAAATAAAACATGAAAAAAATTCTATCTTGTGCCATAGCAGATCATAAATTAAAATATATAAAATGTCATACCCATATATATTGAAAATATTTTTTTACAGACTAATTAATTGAAAGAGAATTTCATAGGACAGAAATGTTGTTTCTCATACACACATTAATGAACAGCTTGAGTGTGTAACTGCTCTGTACATATCCTAGTCGCACTGACTTAAAGCAGTATCTTGAGGTTTTGGCTGTAGTATCTATCATGGGTCAAAAGTTCCAGTTAAGTTTTTGTAACAAGACACTGAAGCTGCACGTGTTTTTTTGTTCTTCAGTGTTGAATGTTGCTAAGCTGCAGGATAAAGAGCACAAATACTAAATTCACAAATTATATATTCAGAATGCTAACATACTATGAGCACATTTTTCATGTTCACACAAAAATGTATATTATGGAATCTACAATAAATCCCCAATGTTTAAAGCAAAACAAGACCTTTGTCTCTCATTGTTTTTCTTCAAACAACTACTCTACATGTGAAATGCTTCTGAATTTAAACTCCACAACACAGGAGATACTATTATCACACTTTTAAAGCCATACATGTGTTCCCCAGAATGTGACAAAAATCTGTTTTGAAAAATTCAGCATAAATGAGTTTGACAGAAACATTACAGTGAACACAGAAAGAAAAGCAACTATTTGTCTCATGCATTGGAACTATGGTACTTGAAAGTACTTTTTCCTGACAAGGATGAAATTTATTTTACTGGTCTACTACTTCCTCATTGGTTCTCTTTTAGGGTAATGATTTTTAATTTGACTTTTGTAGTGTACTGCACTTGGAAATTCATTCATATATTTCTGTCTGATACATTTTGCAAAGAATGTTAATTACATCTCAAAAAGCATGTCTACAAAAGCCGACTGTTGTCTCAAAGAACTGCATCACTGTAAAGTAAATTTGAGTCCTAGAAGGCAATCGAAGGATTTAGAGCTATGATAACGTACACCCAGTCACACAGTGTGGGACTGCACAGATCTACAAAACTAAAGCGCACAATCTAAGGAATTAACATGAAATACAAGCTTAGAATAAGCTCCTAAAAAATGGTATTTTTCCTTTTCGAGTGACAATCATTAATAAAATAATTACATATGCTCAACATATTACCAAATTCTGAGTCAAATCCTGCCTTTAATCGTCAAACAGTGTTGTTCACTACAGTGTCTCTCTCCCAGTGGGTGGTCTTCAAGAAGAGAACGCTAGAATTTCATACATGTGAGCACTTCAGCATTCTGATATTCTGGACCACATGCAGGTCCACAATCTGATTGAAATGTGGCGTTATTAAAGAAAACCTCAAAAGTAAGTCATGGGCAGAAGAAACTATATATTTTGAAACAATTATGATATGATAAACAGTCACAGTGAAATTAATTGCCCTCATCTGCAAGTGCAACATACTGTGGCAAAGATAGTTAGCATTTCATCACGTTCTGAACATTGAAACTAGCAGTTTGAACATTTGTTTTATTTTCTTCTGCTAGCTCAGCATTCCATTAGTCCAGAGGAAAATCTGTAGCTGAGGAAAACCTGTAGCAAGAATGAGAAGCTGAGGGAAGTACAAACGAAAAGTAACTGTTGCATTTTTAATTCAGTAGCCAAGTGCACTGGCTTTGGAAAAAACACAAAAGACTATTTGCAAGATTCTTGCTTGAGTGACAATACTCCATTAACCTGGAGAAACAAGCAAAGGTTTCCTTTGAATTCTGCAACAAGAGTACAGATGGGGAAAGCACCTTCTGACGAAGTCCTTACATGCCCACCCACTAAATCTCTTAATCCCAGAATCCCTACCAAAATGCAAAGCCTGCTTCCATCTTCCACTGTCTGCTGGCCCACTGAAAGTACTTGTTTGATACCACTCCTTTCCCTAACTGCTTATTAGTACAAGACTAGAGAAGGTAAGACAAATGAGAGAAAATATACAACTGAAAATCCCAAGTCTATTTTAAAATTCAGATGAAATATGGTCCAATGAAAATCACTGAGTCTAGAATATTTTGAAATAGCCTTAAATTTCCAAGTGGAAATCATCCCATATAACTAGAACATAATTCTTTCAAAAGGCTGCAAAAGGAAAAAAGGAAAAAAGGAAAAAAGGAAAAAAGGAAAAAAGGAAAAAAGGAAAAAAGGAAAAAAGGAAAAAAGGAAAAAAGGAAAAAAGGAAAAAAGGAAAAAAGGAAAAAAGGAAAAAAAAGAAAAAAGAAGCAACCTTATCTGAAGTGAATTTAGTCCTTTTTGTTTTCATCAATGATCTAAGAGTTCAGCTGTTTCTACAGCTCAGTCACTGCTTACTTCTGCCACAGCACTTTTCATATTAGATGCTCTGATCCTGACCAAATTTGAATCAGAGACACAGGGTTCATAACCAGAAGAGAGATCACTGAAGAGAACATTTAAAAGACTAAAAAGACTTCCTGATGACTCAGGTATTTTTCTTGGTTGTGAGCATTTACCCACTGGCTGGAGCCAGTGCCTTCTTTGTCTACAGATGTGCTAATTAAGCAGAACTTTGCTTATTTCAATTTTCTGTCTCTGCAATGCTACTTTTTTGATTTTCATTAACCCATTTTTTGTCTGTAAAGGATGTTGACAAGTACTATACGTTGCAAATGCCTGCTCAATCTCAAAAAAATACCATGTAACTACAAAAAAACTCTTTCTTCCCCTCCTCAATAAACAACAATCTCATCTATTTCAAAAAAAAGAGCAAGAAAAAAAAATGTATAAAGCATAACAGCTGCATATTTCTAAATATTCACAAAGCCATGAGAAAACTTGAGTTATAAACCTTTGTTCCAAGATTATGCACTCCATCATCTTGGATCTCCTGTGCTGTATCACGAATTAAAACATGCCTAGCAGAGGTTGAATTTTTTATGTTTATGCCCTATAAAACAATCTTACACTAAACAGATCAAATAGTGGAAAAGCATCTCCTTCAAGCTGGTAATAGAGAAATACTTCACGTATTCTCTTTATGTATAGTTAACAATGATCTGAATGGTAGCTAATCTATGGGTAACTGTACTCTTCTTAAACATTTGGAAGTCTCTTAAAGAAACTGCAATGAGCAAAAGAATCCTGTTCTTCAGAAACTAGCTATCAAAGTAACAACATTCAAATTCAACACAAAGACTAATCAATTTTTTCATAACAAAGGAAATAATTAGCACAGCATTTTTCTACTTTTCCCCAAACACTCACCTGTTCTTGAATGCTTCTGAAGTGCTATAATTAAAATATAATTTAGAAATTAAACGGCGATAAGCTCAGAATTATCACTGAACACCAGTGAATACATTCCAACCTGCTTGTTTTAAACATACATTATGATTTTTGCATTTAACACTGGTTAGCTGGTGTGCATGGTCAGTGCATTGCAACATCCGGACCAACCAGTAATCCAAGGGAGTCAGAGTCATGCCTAGCCCTGTTTGCTAATGGCTGCCTAAAGGAACTAGAAAAGCAGACATATGCCAACAGCAAGACCCACGCATGCACTAAGCTGCAACAGCTCAAAGGGCACTCTTCTTGCTAAATGCATTTCTCTCCATCTGGCACAGGATTTGCTCTTTAAATTCTATTCACACAGCTTACTGGACATCTGTCAAACCCATGTCACCAAA
>VXAL01009688.1:2541-27116 GCA_013399475.1 Chauna torquata | reverse complement strand
CCCCCCCAATTATTCCAGAAATTGGTTTTTATTATACATTTCTGAATACTGTTTAAAATACAAATATGCCCAGTATATCAAGAATGAGCTTTTAAACACTGCAGTTCCAACATGCACACTTAACTAAATATCACACTGTACATGTCTGCACAGAATGAAAAATCAGTTGTTACTGTGCCTTTTCAAGGGACAGCCTATAATGTGTTAAGACCATAACAACTTCCATATTGAAAGAAAGAAAAAAAATTAACCCCTAACACTAACAGGTCACGTTATCTTTCCACTATAAAGGCAGTTATTTGAAGTCCTACTTTTAGTATGATTTGTAAATGCATCTCCAACTACAAATAAATAGTAACTTGCAAATCATTAAGACTAACAGAGCCTGGGTTTTGTTCAAAATGTTCAAAAACATAGTACAGTTATCACTTATTTTTCCTATTATTTCCTCTTATTCCTTTTTCATGTTTCTAACACAACACTATGTTTGATAACTGATTAAAAATGATATAAAGTGCAATTTAAAAAACTTATTCACTGGATTATATTAAAAATTAGGAAAGAACTTTTGCCAACCTCTCCTTCCAGTAATGTTGCAGCAGAATTCTCTGCAATGCTCTCAAGTTTCTTAATAGAACGTAAGTCTAAGCATGCATGTTAACTTAATAATGCAAATATATATACACACACACATAATTGATATTTTTACAAACTGCACATGCCATTAGAACATTTCTCCTAACACTGCCAGAATTCTGCTGTTTTCAGTTCACTCTGGTTTGAACAACAAAACATGAAAAACTAATCTGAAAGACAGCTATATTTCCCAAAACTAACACAATTGTCTGACACTAATACACAGCTTAAATCCGTGTCAAAATTGTTGTCAATCATACTGCAAGAGAACACTGAAGATTACATCATGCTTTAGAACAGTATTTAATAATCAGTGCACTCTTTCAATGATACTGTAAGCATGTTACAAGTAGCACATTACTTTAAATTTCTTATATTTCACATAACAATTAGTAAGAATGCATGTCGGCAGAGGTATTAGTAAGAATGTATGTCAGCAGATGAAATGGCAAAGCATATATATGACGTTTGAAGAAACGTCTCACATTCTGTAAGCTTATTTAATCACAACTTTTTAAAAGATGATAAAACTCTGATTCAGAACAAATCTCCAGAGGCTTTATTAACTAGTGAAACATTCCAAAAGTTGAATGATAAAAATGTGAATAATGAAAAATCAGCTGCTGTCTTGAAATATTTGGTGCTGTTTCTGTTATCCATGTACTAACATAAGGAAGAATTTCCAGCAGCGATACTGAAAAAGTTAGACAGCTTGGTAAAATGGACAAATGCCCCACAAAAAGATCTGAAGTGTAACTATGAATACACACTGCATTAACATTTTATAGATAAAAATACAAACAACTATCTTCCCAGTGTCTTGATAATTTCAGTAATGTTTCATGCATTTTCAACAACAGAAGTGAACTTTGTCCTGTAATACCAAAAACCTTCACAGATGCATGATATGGGCATACTTTGATTAGTTCTATGAAATGCACATATGCGTATAACCAAGAGAACATTTAAAAACCAATACATGGCCTGGCAGCCTGAAGTTGAAACCTGCATCTATAACTGGTGTCTGCATTCTTCTGAGATATGGGCTAATTCTCACACAGGTAAACAGCAATGTTTTCCTGATAACCAATGCATGAAGTGATGCTTCAAAACTATAGGCATGAAGTTTAGATAAGACAATGGTTAAACAAGTTTCCTTATAATGGGTTCCACGATCTAATTATGCGCTGTGTCAAAAAATACTTCCTTTGTTCTAAATTTGCCATTTCATCTGGTGCCACCTTGCGCCAAGAAAAATTATGAACACTTATTCCCTAATGACCTTTTCAAGGCCAGTAATGTCATCTGTAAAATTGGATCTGTCTTATTCAAGACAAAGAGTCATCATACCTATCGCTATTCCTGTCACCTTTCTCTTATGCTTTTTCAATGAGGTAACTGGAACTGCACTCAGCACTCAACATGTGGATTTAAACTGTGACATATGTATAAAGATATTATGGCTTGTTCTGTATTTCCTTCCTAATAACACCTCGCATTTTACGTGTATTACTGCAAGGCGAGCGCTGAACTTTGTAGTTGTAGAAAACTACTCACAATCTCTTCCTGACTGGCAAGAGTCAGCGTAGAACGGTTTTACATGTCTGCCTGCTCTGAGCCATTTCCTTATGTACCCCTTGGAGCTTAGGGCAACTGTAACCAAACAGAAGGTTTCTCATCTATCATACAGTCCACATTCTGACTACCTCACTATATCATATACAAGATATGCAAGTGATATGTATTTTTATACTATATTATTTTACGTTCTTTAATCAAAGCCCAACAATAATGAACTAATTAAACAAAAACACAGGCAAAGGTGATCATGAGCAGAGGACATGAAAACTTCTCTCCATCATACAGCATCTATCATAATTCAACTTTTAAGTCACACCCTGCAGCATTTCCCCCACTAGCAATAAGTCATACAGAGGATATCTGCTACATATGTTTTTGATAAAGCAGCAGTCCCATAGGAAATAACATTGGAAGGAACTGACACCAGATTTCACAGGGTAGTAATCCTAACTCTTAACTCTGGCTCTGCTGCTGAGCTGCTTGGCCTCAGGCAAGATACTTCAACTGAATGCCTTTTCCAGAGATGTGAAGTGAGAATTTTCAGACCATATAACTTCACAGTATCTTCATGAAGCTCAACATATTAACTGTTTACAAAACGTATGAAGCAAGAGTTTATGTACCAGAATACATACATCAAGAGCTCCTTCAGATTTCTGCAGGTCCATGCTCCTTGAAGTGAATGAAGAAAAAGTTTCAAGGGTAAATAAGCCATTCCAGAATGAGCCATTTTCCCAAGAGTAGTTTGCACTTTCACTTTGAACTGTCAAAATATGACACTGCCTTGCACCAACTGCAACTCTGTGAAAGCTGACTCGCTGGAAACTTTAGCCAGAAGCAATTATACCAAATAGGTAGCATTCCTATGTTTTCAATACCTGATAATTCAAACTTCACTTATTTTTTGGGGCTACCCACACCTTTATGCCTGCTGTATGGAAGAAAATAGGTAAATGTGTAAAGCAAAAGAACTACTATACATGGATAAATCTTTTTGTTAAACACAGGAGCACAGTAAAAGGCAACAGCGTGAGTTACATATGGTTTGAAGAATGACTTATTATTACAAGGAAGAAGCCTCTATCTGCAATGTAATTGAAGTCCTCCAAATGTAAACATTGTATCAGATGAAACCCTACTTGTAAAAGCAAGCTTTTATATTTCATTCTTACACTTTCATTTTGGAGATAAAAAATCGGATTTTCTTTTAATTGTTGACATTTCAATCACTACTTCCCATCATGGTTTTCAGTAGTTTGATAGTCAAGACACACTTAGAAAACGTTACCTTCTGTGCTGATGAAACATATTACTTGACACTACTGCATAGTCTAATTCGAGGAAAAAACAAGCACTAACATTTGAAGCTTGCTTTTGCAAACCTGCCAATCTTCTGCACTTATAATACTGCTCCTGTGAGCTTTCTCCTGTTAATTCCTGTCCTGTAGTTTTCTGAAAGTTAGTAGTCTTTCTTGAATGAACATTGTTTTTCGTGTGTTTTTTCGTTTGTTCAACGTATTTTGAAATATTTTGTAGAAAGCAAGAAGTTTTTGAAACACTGTATGTTAACATTAGATACTATACACTTTTTCAACCACATTAAATATGTATATATCTATTTAATGAGGTTTAAAACACATATTTTGTGATACACACATATGATTTGTGAAGCAGCTAGAAAAGCCAGAGGCATAAGTGCTTGTCTCTGTAAAATACCGTATAAGTAGATTAACAACTCGCAGCAGAGTATTTTGCTCACAAAGCTTTCACATACATGGGCTACACGTAGTAACATTAAATACTGTTTACTCTACAGAATTTGTAGTTTCATCCTGACAGAGACATTGGACACAATCAGAAGGTAAAATGAAAATTGATGAGCACCAAGCATTACAAAGCTGTGAGATCAGCAACTGCTGGTACTAAGTTAATGCGAGATTATCTGGGGGTATAGATACATGCTACCTGTTGGATCAGCTAGGTGCTGCATTTAATATGAAGATTTCTGACTTTTCTGTGAAGTCTGGTTCTCCACAATAACCACACGTGCATTTTCTTTCTGGGCAACGCAGACAAGCAGCTCATCTCATTTCACTGAGGAATAAGTAACACTTATGTCTGCTAGTGTGCTCATGGGAAATTTTTAAGTAGCTGAAGCACTGTAAACTCACACCTCACCTTATTTCAGACTACATTTGTTCTTGCATATTTCCCTAAATAGTTATAACCCTAATAATAAGTATCATGTATTTTTAAGATGTGCTACACTGAGTAACAGATATAGTCTGTATATGTACTCTCTTCCAATGGTTCCCCCTTGTAAGCTTTGCAGAAACTCAAAAACCTATCAACACAGAAATCTAATACAGGATTACTTCTCACTAAATCAAGTACTAGTAGTTGTATTTTGTTATTATCATCACAACAATTTACTATAATCGGATAATTAAGATAAAAAAAAAATGTATTTAGAAACATCTCTTGAATCACAGAATCCAAAGACCACGATGGGCAGCACCTCTTCTGTTCACCACGGTGCAATGTACATTAAAAAAAAAGCATCTATGTGCTGTAAGAAGCTCCACTTACATGGAGCCTGAAGGGAGGGACACATGAGCTTCCTCCAAATGAGTAACTGGGCTTACTCAGGGCAGGGAGGATTCCCGCAACTGCAAGATGTAGGCAGGAGAACCACAGCACGGAGGAGAGCTTGGGGAGCAGGCAGCAGCAGCTGGGTTGCACAGAGGATAGAAGGAACCATGTTAGGGACGTGACAGAAAAATAGAGCAGTGTGCTGCCACTTGGAAAATCACCGAGGCAAGCAAACTAGCAAGGACTCCCCACAAAGCTACCCAGATTCTTGGAAGAATCATAAAAACCTTCAATAGTTTCTACCATGTCTTCTCTAGTTCCATTACAAAAGGTAACTATTAGAGATAATATTCCAAGAAAACCTGTCTTTAAAAGCTTTTTAGTCTTTTCTACACAGTTCATGACAGAAGAATGCCTAGGCAGATCTACCACAAAACCCTGGCCACAAGATCCTGCCATGAGCGAAAATAAAGTGCATCTCAAGCTAAGTAGAAAGAAGCATAAACGAATAATAGTGGAAAGCCAAAATTATGCAAATTCAGACAAAAGTCTTGATTTTTAGTAACACTCATTAACTACTGGAATACTATATCTATGAGAATGGTGGAATGTCCATCACAAAGGCAACACCAGACAGCATTTTCTGAAATATTTTGGACTACATGCCATGACTCCAAAAGTAGTTTTGCTGTTCATGTTTGAGGTTCTTTGGACTGTTTTTTTAAAAGGTCGTATTACATAATCTTACTGACCCCCTCTGGCCTTATAATTTTTTCAGCTATGAAGAATACAACACAAAAATATCAGAAGATAAAAGTCAAGCCTGATTTAATTACAATTTATGTAATTAAATACATAACCCACAGATCATTCTAAAATGAACCCATTTTGAAAACTTATTGCACAGAAATGACAATCAAACACGGTTGTCTAATGGTTTGCAAGTACACAAGGAGAAGCAAAATTTAGCTTCCCATTATTTCCTTCATAATAGAGATTCTTTCGTTTCATGATTCCGTTATATCACTTTCACAATTATTTCTCAACACTTGCCAAAAAGAGACTGATAATGAAAAAGTGTTGACATTTCTGATCTGTTTAATTGAGCATTCCATGTCCTTTGCCCAAAATAAAATAAAAGTTTGAACAAAAAATACTCTGCAGCTCTAAAGCAATGGTGTGCATTATACAGGCAGAAATATTCCCTGCTCTGCAGCACAGCATCATGTTAAAGATTTAATGCTTTTATGTGAAGAACCATAAATTATATTGTTTTATCCTGAAATATATATAACTGTTCAATACCAGTTATTACTATATCAAATTACATTTCCTCCAGATAAAATTCCTTTGACTAGGTCTAATGAGGCCGTTTGACTTTTTAAGAGAAAGCTGAAACCTTATTATAAACATTAAACTGCATACAACTATTTGTAATTTCAAAGCTAAATACTTCAAATGAAGACTTGAAAACTAAATTTGGAATGCACTATTTTAGCTGACCACGTTAAGGTTCTGTTGACTTCTTTTCATCTATATAGACTTTTAGTTTAATTAATTTATTACTAGTTGCCTGCCGGTATCTGCATTTCTATATTTCTCTGTAAAATTTTTTTTTGTGAAAAAAACTCTAATATACTACTAGTTCTAAAATTAAGCTATTTGAGGTCATAATAAATGCTACTGTCTTTAATTTAGAAGAAAAATGTATAGCCTCTCTTCTACTCTATTTTACTTATTGTTAGAGCGGCAATCAGCTTTGACCAAGAGTCAGTACATGACAGAAAGGGACACTGTGTATTTCCAGCAGTATTTGCAGCACAAAGAACAAAATCTACTTAAGGACCAGAACAAGTAGTTCAGTTTCCTCCTGTGTCACTGTGTAGTAAAGAACAAAAATAAAGGTAGGGGATTCAGTAGTTGCTTCCCAAGCTTTTGAAGAACCCTGGAATCCAAAATGTGACCTTGCCTCTGCATACAGGCATATAGACAGACAGATAAAGGGAAAGATCTATTCGTATCTAAGCTTATCTCCTCTGGTATCTCTTAATGAGAGTGTACCATTCAACACCTCCAAGAAATTCTGTCAGTAAAGGCAATTTACATAGCTGGAAGCTCCAATGGCAATACAGATTATTTCCACATATGTGATCAGGCTAAAGGACTTCAACATGAGTTTAGCATTGTCATATTCTATATAAATAAAACTGTGTGTTTGTTATTTCTGCGATGCTATATTACAGCAGTACCAATTTACAGCTCATTTTAATATTTTTTAGGGAAGAGTAACAGGGGGCCTGATTTAGTAACAAAGCTCTGGTGCTCTCAGCTCAGAAACATTAATTAAATAGAAATTTGTCAAAGCTAGATACTTCAGCATCTATTAATTTTCTGCTGTTCTGATTCCAATTAACATTTTTAACATCCACACCTTTCCGAAGTACGCTAGAAGGAATAATAAAAAGTAATGCTAGGAACCTTCGGAACCAAAGCATTTTTCCCCTAATGCATAAACAAAAACTACTACCCAGAACCACTACTTTCAGCTGTATTTGAAAATGAAAAACTTAGTCCAAACAGATAATTTTAACAGCTGCTCTGCTGGTTATACCATCTCCCTACCATTCCCAGCAGTGCAACAAACACTTGCATGTAGATCTGCAGTAATTCATTTTGGTATCTAGAAAACTTTTTGGCCTGTTTCAAAACCTTTTTGTATCCTCACAGTAACCTACTCCTCTCTTGTCCCCCCTCATTCCCCACCTCAGTGAATAGCAACAAGAGTTAACTTGCAGGTTCCAGGTGTATTTGCTTCGACATGTCCATTCCTTGCTAAGGTGCTGACTCCAGCAACAGCTGAAAAAATTCTGACAAAGCAAAAAGTAACAGAATTTTACAGCAGCACTGCGACAGGATGCTTCGCAAACGGGAGCCTTACCCACACTGCCTGGACAACCACTGGCCATGTGAGTGGATGAGCACACATCCAGCAATGGCATTAATGCTGCTTTATACAAAATCGTGCTAAGAGTCTTACCATTTGCTTTCCAGACCTACGCACCAGAGGTTCCTGAAATGAACAGACTGTGACTCCTAAAAACCTTGAACCTGGACACCTATGGTGTTTGAGTGTGCCGATCTGTTCCACAAGTGACAAACACATCACTTTGCCCTTCCCACTGACATGTACGTGCTAAAATTGGTTCCCTCAAATTCTCTTAAGATTTCTATTTTGACCCTTGCTACAAATTATCCTAAAATTAGGGGCTCCCAAATAAAGATACAAATATATAAAAACATATAAATATAAAATAACAAACTATATTACGACATACAAATTATGTAATTACATCTACACTCCAGTGCTTCTCTAAATAAAAAAATCCATACACATGAAATCTAACTTAAAATAACATTTTGAAAGAGAAAGTAAACAGCACTAACGTATTTGCCACTCAAAATGTTGTAAACTTGAAATCCTTCAAAAATGACTGCTGCAGCTCTACACTCAGACAGAAAAAGCAGTGTTTATATATGTTGTGATCAAAAACACTTAAAACATAACTGCTTTTTGAATAGAATTTTGACCATATCAGCCAGATACAAAACTCGAAACTACTTCAGACATATCAGAGTTTAATTCTCCTTTCAACATATTCTCTGAGGAAGAAAAAATTACATTTTTTAAAATTACCTAATAAAATACTATTTTCTCAAAAATTTTCCATGACAAAGGCAGAACATGGTTAGGTTAGGTTAGAAAAGAAGAAATTTTTCTAAATTAGTTTTGTATATAACAAAACAATACATATTTAAATGAAAGATAAAGCTAGATCTGTAATCTGAAATTAACAGATTAAAAAGAATGTGTTAGTACTCTAGTAATTCTACAGAAAAATCTACATGAGAGTGAGTTTATGCTTCCATAGCAACCACATTAATGGGCTCCTCTGTACATACAGTACATTACTTTTGTAAGTGTCACAATCCTGCAACAATTCACCTCCAGAACAAATGGAAGTCTCAGTGAAATGCTGCATCGTGTAAATTAACCTTCCATAACATCTGTAGCAAAATACCCTGAGGAAATAAAAGCTTGTGCTGTCTTGCTGACAAGGACAGGCATCGAAAGGCTACGCTAGCAGCCCCTCCTGACAGTAGCATAATTAGAAAGAAGCAGGTTGTAAAGGTCAGATACACAGATATTTTACATCTGTCCTTCCCAAAATATTAATAGCAACTACTTATTAATGTGCAATTATTCTTATTAATGAACAGGTACGTGTCTCTGTGAAGGCTATCACACCAGGATATTTTACTTTTTGGGGAAGACTGCCCCTGTCAGTTAAGCAAACCATGATTGCTAAGATCTCTCAACAGTACACGAGCATTTTCCGTACCAGACAGCTTGTGGGACAAATGCATATTAGAGGCTTCAGTGTAGACATAAGTATTCCCAAATTCAATTCTAATGTAAACTCATTATAGTTTTGGCTATTTAAAGAAAAAATTGCACGCACCCCTAACGGAAGACACTCAAAAATAATCTGATGGAGATCCACCAGTGTAACTTTAAAATCTTTAAGGCTTTTACTCATTTATATGATTGAGAACTGAATCCATAAAGTTGTGTGAGATTTTGAAATATCTGTAGCAGGGAAACCCAAACACTTAACACAGATATGTCCAATTAACTCAGGACCTGAATTGTAATTCACCTGGAAAATAAATCCCACTGAAATCAAAGGATTTTTCCTGACCGAGCACAGCATAATCAGATTTTCTTTGGATATTCATGCATTTCCTTCCATCTGTTGCAGAAAACTTAAATAACATGCATTTTGATTGTATAAAGAAGGAGGAATCCATCCTCATCCCCCCAGTCTTTGTATTAGTTTATGCAAATATTTCTTCTGCCTTTAAGTAAAAACATCTCAACCGCAATTCATTCGGTCTAAAGTAAGTTTCTGAAGTTACTCTTTCCTCACCATTCTAAATCAAAATATGGTCGTGTCTACTTTTCATCTTTTTGACCATCTTTCTACAACATTGTTGCGTGTTTTGAGTTAGAATTATTTTCTTTTAAAAACAGCTTTCTTTGAAGTATCCTTCACAATTCTGAGTGCAAACTATACAAGAACTTTCTCATTTCCACAACATTCCACCTGTGTGACATGGTATTTCAGGAGAATGATATAAAACTACTATTCTTAAACTCTGAAGCTAACAACTGGCTAGGGACACCATTCCTTAACTGCCTGCCATTTAGATAAATTTCTGTAAGGGGGAGACTAGACAGATTTGGTTTGAAATAGTAAAATACACACTACTTTGCATTAAAAATATCCCAAATATCACCATATATCAAAAAGCAAAATATACAGAAAAATTTAACAGAAACCTCAGATCTCTCTATAGGTTTGAGAATTACAGACCAATCTACAAAAATAAAGAGGTCAAGGAGTTGGGACTTGATGATCCTCACGGGTTCCTTCCAACAAACGATACTCTGTGATTCTAACGAAAACTCTTTTACCTAGGAAATTTTAACTAGGACTTTTCATAAGTAAGTGTTCTCAGTGGATATTGTGAGTTCACTGTGATAGGAGGCAGGTTAAAATTTTATTCAGCATCTACACACAATGCAATCCTTCAAGAACTTCCGAGAGCAACAGCTTTCAAAACTAAGAAAATGGTAACTGTCTAAATCTGTTTTTCTACCTCAGTCAATTCCTTCAGCACAACCTTTCGGGAAGATAAAGCTCTTTCCATTCAAAGTACTTACATAAATTATATCCATTCAAATCCCTCAGCATCATGATCTTCCAGAAATTATCATATTGTCTGACAGAGTACATGACATGAAAACACTTGCATAGTAAATGCATTCTTTTTTCTTAGCTTCCTGGCAGAGAAAAAGAAAGGAATTGACCAAACAGAACTCAAAACAAGTATGGGGACCAGTGAACATTGCTGCCCCAAAGATGTCTTTTAAAACAAGAAATTACTGACCACACAGTGCTTGAAAAGGAGTGGATGAAGATGCAAGAGTCATATAGTGCAACACCGGGTAGAAGTCTACAGAAAAAAAGGAAATGTTGCCACAAAAGTGCCTTTGACAAAGATGCATTCCAATATTGGGAAAAAGATAAGGCTGAGAAGAAGAGAAATTTCAAAAAGTTACCAAATTATTTTTAAAAATTAATTATACATATAAACTCTTGCTGTAAGGCAAAAGGAGATTAAGGGATGAATGAGAGGTGGAACCACGTTTTAAGACAGCAGCAAGTGCAGGTAGTAAACAAGACTGGGTGGTATGAGAAAACAGAAGAACTGGGGACTACTGGGAAGGACGGAGGACAGTATATAAAGACAAACAGAAAGGTGGAGCTAAGGAATAAAAGGTGAGGCTGCATACTAAAGTTCCTCTTTTCTTCATACAGACCTCTGGCTAAGTACCAGGCTCTAATACATTTTGTTGAGTGAGACAACTGAGGACCTGAGACTCCTTCCAACCTTCCCAAGGGTTAGGTATTTCTGTATCAGCCTGATATGCGCGGGACAAGAAGGAAGAAATTGCCGTTCTCAGCATCTCCAAGTCCTCACCGTTGCACTTCGTGCATGCACTGATTTGAGGAGCAAAGCCTTTTAATAGACCTTAAAACCTAACACTGAAATATTTGATCAAAGTTCTTGTGCCTTGAAATACGAGATTCACGATCATCTCATTACCAGGATTTTCCAGCAACGAGGGCTAATAGCCTTGTGCTGCAGACACTGTTTAAAGCTAGTTGTAGATATGACAGTATCCCTATTAACTTCAGTGAGGCTTACATCATGAAATGCCTGAATGAGTACTTCCACTGCTTCAGAGCATATGCTTTCCATTGTCCAGAACACAGTACTTAAAATCCTTCTACTCTAATATCATATTATGTTCTATTACACGGTGGTAAAACTTGAGTATTACATATTTTCTTCAAACACCTGACATCTCTTTTGGTCAACTGAAGGATTTAGGAATATTTCAGGACAACAAGACTTGAACAAATGCTCACTGCTATGCGAGGTATTTCCTAGGCCCAGAGCATAATATTTAAGTGTACCTCTCAAACTTCCACAGATAACTCAATTTAATTAGGTGTAATCACTCAAGACTCATCTTCCACTTTTTCATACCTGCTTAGATTTGCCAGTAAGAACATTCCTAATTCAGTAAAGTAATATAAATGGAAGTTGTATAATACACATCAAGAAAATTTAAGCCCTTCATTCCCTAACACATATATTCCAATTTTCTACTTTATTTACTGTACATCTACTGCTGGCCTTTTGTTTTGGTTAGAATGACAATGAAAGACAATAAGACAACTCTTCATTTTTATCAGACACCTCATTCATGAGTAACACTAGCTATGTAGTATTTATGGATAGCATAGTTTGCTATTGCCATGTAATTCTGAAAGAAGCCTCAAAGGATTTCATTAAAAAAAAATGTAAAAACAAAACAAAAAACAAACAAAAACAAAAAAACACATGCAAAAAAAACAAGCAAACAAACAAAAAGACCAAAGTTACATAAACTGAAAATTAAGTTCAACGATTAAAAGAATAAGGCATTTATAAAAGTACTTCAGCCCTTGTAAAAAATTGTATACACACATTTTAAAAGCCTCAGAGTATTTGAAGGGAAGACTGGATCCCAGATAACAATCAGCAAATTATTTATCAAAGTAATCTTAAATACCTTGGCTCTCCCTCATAATCAGAAAACAAAATCACAGTATAAATCTAAACTTTTACAGATAGATATTCCAGATTAGAAGCAAATTAAGAAGCTTGATACCAGTGGGAGCATCTCACATCCACACAAGTGATAAAAATAATGAATGCTTTCTGAAGCATTAGAAAAAAAATATTTGAGTCAATTTAGCAGTTTGAATTTATACATTGTATATGTTCTTTCTAGGGGATTGTACTATTCTGTTGAAAAACCTTCAGGAATATCTCACAAATTAAACCCAGTTGTCCTTTGTGTTGTAAGCGCTCTGTGCAAATTAAAAAGTTTTCACAGGGCTCATCTGGAAACCTATTCTAAACAAACCTCAAATGAGCAAAAAAACAAAACAAACAAACAAAACTAATTTGCTAACATTTGTAGGTATATATTGAATATGTCTATAATAGAATGAATATTCTGTACAGGAAAGAAGCATAATGTTTCCACAGCAATAAATGTGATTAATTTTCTATCAGGATGGGGTGTGTGTGTGTGTCAGAGCACTGTCAAAGCATTTTACATATTCACTCTTCTTCTGAATTATTATATACTATATTTGCTTCATTTTAAGAGGCTAAGACATCTCAGCAAGAAAAAAAACCTGAAGTGTATATATGGAAAGCAACGGTAAACAGAATTTCAAGGGCAGATGCTTGTCTTTTCCTCATTATCATAAAAGACTCCAAAGCTTGAAAGATATGCACTTGAGTTCTTTTTCTAATGTGCAAAGAAACATAGGATGATTTTTTTTATCTTAAGCTAAATTTGCAGTTTTAAAGGTTTTAACTGATAATAAATCTCTCCAAGCATCTTCACTAAGTATCTTCTCTATAACAATGTGATGAAATTCCATGAGAACTCAGAAACTAGTTTCTGTAGTTATTTGTCTGTATAACTGCTAGCATGTGGGAAGCCTATTTTCAAGACAAGACGCAAGACTGCAAAGTTCAGGCTACCATTATTCAGACAAAACAAGCCTCACTATCTCGGAGCCTTCTGAAAGTGTTTTCCCACACATTTGCCTATAGAGTAAGAGGGATTTGGTAGATGACCATGCTACATCAGCACAGCAATTCTCCGGCTTTATAAAAGATGCAACCTTGGAGGCAAAACCTGTCATTTATTCTGGAAATAAACTAGTGTTCGCAATGATAAGGACTGATGTTCAACCAGGTGGAGAGTCTTGTAAACCAATGTCTTTGAAAAAGTGAAGCTATCAAAACATTTAATATACATGTTGTCTTATTCTCTTTCAACTATTTTTCTGAAATGTAGAGTCCTTTGTGATTTGGGGGGTGGGGGATGGGGTGGGGTGGGGATATGTTCTGTGGCACAACACTAAAATTCTTCACCAGAAATAATTTTAGTATTACAGCCCAAAACCTTCGTTCAAACCATTCCCCACCTTCTCCCCACCCAAAGCAGTAACAAGCCTGAAGCATCATTCTGAACAGCTGAATGGCCTTGGTAAATTCAAATGGGAAATTACATGAACAACATATTTCTATTTACTGGTTCTGAAGAAAAGTTCAATCAAAAGATGCTGACCATTTAAGAAGAGCTGTTCAGCAGAAGGACTGTTTACACTCAGGAAGACCTGCAGAGCAGCATCACATCGCCAGCTCCCAGGCTTCCTTTCCTGCATGACTCACAGTGGGAACAGAACCATTTCTCACTTCTCCTCTCTGACACTAGGACTGCTTCTATTCCCCATACCCTATGTGGGCCCTGTTCAACACAGGGATTTTTCTCACCTTGCCAAGGTAAGCTCTAACCAACATATTCAGCTCTACAAGCCCTAATGGAGAGGACTGGCTGTAACGCTGATTACATGAGGAGAACTGCGTGCTACTGACAACACTGCCGTGTAGTCGCTCATTGGGCCCTATTAACAACAGCTCGGTCCTCTCCCCTCCCACACAACCCTTACAATACGCTGCACTGCCGACAGGTTTGTGTATCTCTGTGTGAGTGTATGTGTACATACATACAAACACACATATATTGTATACACAGATATCTATTTCTCCACTTCCCTGCATGAGTAAGTTTCTGCTCCTCCATTCTGTCCACCTGCAAGTGGAAATTTATCAGGGTAGGGGGAACGAAAGAAGCAGGAGGACAGGCGGTTCCCTATTGTTCTGTATCTCTAAATCTTTTGCAACTTCACTGTTAAAGAAAGTATACAATATCTTGAGACATTCTGTCCTTTTTATTGTTGTATCCGCTTTTACACACAAGGGCCACCCTAGCACAAAGTAAACAGCCAGGTTTCTGCTGCTTTCTCTGCTGTCTGAACAAGTGCTAGAGAAAACCTGTATATGTTCTCCTATTGCAAATAAAGTCCTGTTAACACAAAGTAAATGTTTTGTTTTTTTCCAAACAAATACAAATAGTGATTGTCTACTGTGTTGCTTACTCATACAGTAGATTAAAATACTCTTTCCCATATTCCCAACTTTTCTAGTACTACATAGGAAAGCATGAACATTTTCCTACTGATTCCTGATAGCTGTTACTCATTTATTAAAAAGCAAAACCCTAGATACATAAAAATGCTGATACAGCTACACAAATTACTGTATGAATGCAAAACAAGCATAGAAAGTGTAGCTCTATAAATTTTTAAAATCGTAGTAGTAAATATTAAAGCTTTTTCTGGAAATCATATGGCAAAACAAGTTGGGAGAGGGAGGGAGGAAGGGACATAGATCGGGGCAAGCAGTAACCTTATGACACATTCATCTCTATATTTAAAAGTGTTCTCAAAAACATGTATATGCTGTGGTCACTTTTCTGTACTACGCTAAACTACAGGTTCCCCCAACACAATAAAGCCGCTGAACTATTCTGATGGGCTGAATTTTCATTAAAAATGCCAGCTTAAAACTAATGCATTCTCCCAATTCACCTTCAACTCAAATGGAAATAAAAAGATGTCAACAGATAGATTTTTTTAATTACATTGCTCTACAAGAACAGATATGACAACAGTATTAATGAACATGCTAGGCTGATGACCAAACATATTAGCCAAAGAGAGATCAAAATAAACCAAAAGACTACTGCTTTTTCCCTTAATCAGCTTTCCAATACTATAATGCTATGGAAATCAACAAAACATTATGGAAATCAGCTATGAGAGAAACCAGTAAAATCTCAGATAAAAACACTAAGAGACTGCTTCAGGCCTTCTGACTGCACTGTTCATGTCTATCTCCCTGCCATACTAGGACCAGAAACTACAGGAGCTTAGAGGATTTAGCATCTTCATGGACCTCTGTATTGCAGCATCCCAAAGCTAGAAGTCAATTTGTGTTGCGCTGCCACACGCACACAGGGGGAGGCAAGGCTCTGCAATACTGTGAGAGTACCATTTTCACTGCTTACTTTCTCTGAACAGAAAAGACGCCTACACGTTTTAACATGTTTTCTCCTTCTGAGTCCCTCAAATATTTCATATTTCCTACTAACTGTCGTAAGCACCTTTTCTCTGTGGTGTGAATATGGTTTTCTTGTGGTAAAATCCTTTTTTTTTCGGGGTCACTAGCCTTAATTTCCCAAGAATGCAAATACAAGGTTTCATTTGTCATAATACCAAAAGCACTAAGAAATTTTAAATATCTTACATCTAACGTTTACTTCTCTTTGAGAAATTAGGGGCTTACTTTCCCTCAGAAAGTTTCTCCACTTGACATTGTCTGCCTGTACTTTCAACAAAGTATCACTCAAGAAAGTAAACAACATGCTTTTGCTGCAGATACGATGTTCTACAAAATAAAGACCAGCAATTAGATTTGCTCCTTTTTATGAATGCGCAATTTCATAATATGAGCAACTAATTTTTTAGCATTTTAACATTCCCATATCTGTATCTAGTCTTTGAAAGACGCTAAATTTTCTTGAGCTGATATGGTTAAATAAGCACTTCTTACTCATCTTCTGAAATGCATTTAATCACAGTTGTGCCTAAAAGACAAAGTTATAATGGACTCTTAGGGTTTAAGAGTAGTTAATTCTTTCCTTATAACTGCATGGTAGGAAGCTACACATCGTAAAATTAAGAACAGGAAAGGGACTAAAATATCTATAGTGTGAAAAAATTACAAAAGACTGAAAGGAAAGTTACTTACGAAGCAAAAGTAAACATTTTGACATTTCTGCCATACAAACAAAAAAAGTGAACAATAAAGGAGACTGCAAGCCCCTAATGAATGAACTAAGTATATTACTGAAAGACAGATTAAAACATCCATAAATAATAATAATAATTTAGTTCCTTCAGTGCTTACAAAGGAAATGAGGCAGTTGCCAGAGGCAGAGATTAATTTCCCAAGGAGGAAGAAGAAATATTGAAGGAAACAATATTCACGCCAAGGAAGAGTTGAAGAAATTAGAATGTGCAAAGGCTGCCAAAACTCCAGGACCAGATGGGCTGCAGCCTGCATTTCTAAAAGAAGGAGCAAATGAGATGGAAGAACCATTAGCAGATATATTTAGAAAGCGTGTGAGAACAGGGGAATTACTGATGGACTGAAGAGAGGCAAATGTAACAGCCATACCGCACCCTTCATTTAAGCAGCAGCAGTGACTGGGGAACTGTGACAGTTCCTTATCGCGTGGTACTGAGCTAGCATTAACTGCTGCCATGGCAGCTGACGCAATGGGAGCAGATCGGTCTGCTTAAGGGTAATTAAGATATGCTTGTCCAGAAGGGTCAAGTGTTACGCCCCAGCAGGCTTTGTCTGCTCTCCAGGAAAAGCTGTTTGGGGTCTTTTAAAATTTCACCACTGGGGGTAACTAATTAGCAGATGGATGCTCAACAGAGGAGTCCAGATGCTGACAGGGCTGACAGCTGGTGGCAGCTGGGCCCAGGAACAGGCAGCCTCTGTAGAAAGGGTAAGAGAGAGATCCAGACAGAAAGACACAGAAAAGAAAAAGCTGTATGAAGTGTTAAGCAGCGAGAGGGAACGCAGAAGGCTCATTCTAAGTAGATGCTTCACTGTGACACCTTTACTTACTTCTCCCCTTTATAAAGACATCTTTGATTCACTTCCTATGTTTTCATCTCAATTTTCGTTTCTTTCTCTCCCAGCCCCTAGTTTTACTGGGTCATTCTCCATTTTTGTCATTCTTCCTCTTGTCATATTCCAAGAAAATGGCACTGGGGGCAGGTTTTTCTATCAATTGTTTCCATCTACTAGAGAAGAAAGAATCTGCAGTCTTAGGGGGGAAAAAAAAAAAAATCACAAACATAAAACCAGCTAGGGGTCAGCAAGACAACACAGTTAAAAAAAAAAATCTAAATACTCATGTTAATCTACATGCAAAAAGCAATTTGGGACATGAATGTAATCAGAGTCTACACATACTAATCGCAAACTTTGAAGACCACATTTACCAGATTCCCTTCCTCAATTCACCGAGAAGCATAGATTTCCAGCCTAAAAAAGCAGCTCATGCACTAGGGACACGTTACGAGTACCTCTCCCAGGACAGGAGACGGAGGTGGAAATGCCAGCCAACCTGTGACTTCCCCACTTCATACATGTGCACACACATGTACACACATGCAAAACCTCTTCTTTTTGCAACTTCAAGTTGCATTAAATTGCAACGTTTATGCTTGCTAATAGACAGGAAGACAGGAGAAACGTAAGGGTGACAGCTAAATAAAAGCAAACAAGACAATAACAGTGTCCCAAACTAACAGATTTAGAAAAGGTTCGTTCTAAAAAGAAAACAAAACATAACCCTGGAAAGCCTCAGATGTAACACACAATCACCTACTGAGGGATTCAGATAGGAAATCTGATCCCATTTGACAAACTACTTTTTGCCACCCAAAGTTATTCCCTGTCTAGAACAAACTCCCAATTTATGATCCCCGCACAGAAATAGCAAAGGCCATACTACAGGTTGAAATTGCATACAGAGGATTTAACACTTTAACTTAAGAATAAAATTAAGCTCAACTGTACTATTAGTATTTTTAAAGTTTTTGGAGAAAACACCATTTATCTCCCTGTGTTAATGCACAGGAAGTAAAATACTGTATGCTACCAATTTCCACAGACCAATAGCGAAGTTCAAGTCGGATTGTGCAAATGTGGTTGATCAGATAGCTTTTATTTTCTGAATTATTGCGCAAATATTACTAGGGCACTTTCCTACATGTGCATGTCTAAAACTACATACATCTTTTACAAATACCCTTGCAATCCGCTTTCTGAGAAGTGCCCTACTAAAATGTGACTTTGAATCTTCACAGAAAAACAAAAACAAAAACACCAGCACAAGTACAGCCAAAAGCAGTCACTAAATATGCGTATTTACATAAAATATTTATCATTTTTACCTAGTTACGTTATTCATCAAGGTAATTTATTTAACAAAAAACTAAGAAATCCCCATTAGTTTCTCATACACTTCGTTTCTTCTTCACATATTTGGGAACTGAAAATCCACAAAGAGTACATTAAAAATAAACTAAAGAAAAGGAACGAGTAAACCATCTGGCTGTCCTGCTATCTCCTGAAACTTCTACTACTGCCGGGGACGGGGGGGGAGATGTACTAACAACTGCTGTGGGAACAGCTCAATCAGGATGTGGCTAAAGATGCCAAAACCAGACCTGTTCAATTGCAGATCTGTACTCTGTACTTACTCTCTTCTATTCCTCTTCAGCTGCTCTTGGGATTACAGTCTCCAGTCCAACAACAGCATTCAGTAAATTAAAAATGCCCTCCTTAGAGGGTCTGAGCCCTTAACAATCCAAGCTGACATGAGAATATTCAAAAGACATCAACAGCTTCTGCCATGCTTTTAATGTAGGGTGCTGGAATGTATACAGATAAATGGGCAAGTACTTGTATTTCTTCTCAAGTCTCCTACAGACCACTGGTATGGCTACCAGAGCCAGGGCAGGAAAGGTACACACAACCCCAAAAGCCAGTAAGGAGTAGGAGCGAAGTAATGATAGTTACTGGCTGATTGAAAAAGTCCCAAAATCTGATGTTCACTAACTTGGATGGGTGGAAAAAAAAATAGTTTAATAGGGAAAGTAAGAACTTACATCATTCAGGTTCATGTAATCTGACTGAGAATCGGAAGTAACTAACAAACAGAATCAGACTTGAGAGAAACAAAAATCTATTTAAAACTGCTTTCACATTGATGTTACCTGGAATACAGTTATCAATAAACAGTTACCACATTTTTACACACTGTCTCAGATTCTTGGAATAACTGCTGTCACAGTGCAGTACTATGCACAAACAGTTGATCTAGTTTGGTTAGCACAGTGAAAATAGATGAAATAGGTGAAAATGATGCAAGATGCACCTAGAAAGAAGCTGCAGTTAAACAGCTGCAAGTAAACGAACATGGAGAATTAAAGTAATTCTTGGGATATTGTACAAATGCGCTGCAGCAGATAAAAGTCCTGAGCCAAATACACAAATGATAAGATTTGACCAAAGTTAAATGATGCATTAGCTCATCTCCTGAAAACTGAGGCTACCAGGACTCTGGAAATGGTTAAAGCTCACACAAAACAGTCACTAATCTGACAACCTACAGTGGCATGGATATAATTCTAGAATAGAATTGTTACATAAGGCTTCCCACAACAAGATTTTAAACTTGCATTTGTATTCCTCTCATTCACACAGATCCCAAAGCGTGTTTAAGAGTTTCACAATCACGTCATCTATCCCTGAAATGCCTCTCAGAACCAACTGCTCTAACGAAATAGTTCAGTCTTCTAGTGCACTAAAGATGGCTTAAAATCTTACAATTCTTTTTCTGTTCCCTCATATTTACAATATATATTCAAGAAAATGCTGGATAATATCTTTAGTTAGAAATTGCTTCATGTCTCTAGTTTAAGTAAAACTAACCGTAAACGAAGGTTGATTTACTCATTTATTGAGATAACTTCACAGAGAGAGATTGTTTAAGAGTTCTTTCAGCTTTTTTTTTTTCCAAGGGGCAGATCTGATCAGAGAAAACAGATCAAAACAGTGATTATGAAACAAAATACTTTTCCTAACGTGAATAAAAAGAAGGACAATGGCAAAGGGAAAAAAAATAAAGACAAAAACATTTAAAAAAAAAAAAGGGAAGCCATGTTCTCTTTCTGAAAATAAATCATCAATTATTCACTATTCTTTATTCAAAGGCCCACAAAGTTTTGAAAAATTATCCACGGGAAACCCTTAAATCACAGAGGCCTGATTCATCTCAGTATGCTAGCAGATCAGATGTTCATCTGGATTCAGATATGACCACTGTTCTACCTGTCCCACATTTCATACAACCATGAGCCCAACTATGTTCAAAAGCACACGTAAATGCACCTATTCTGAATCTACACATTAGCTCTTGATAGCCTGTTTTAACATTCAGAGTGCTTATATGTATGCCATGGGACACACTAAAATTATTACAGCTGCAATTTTTTTTTTTGTCTTGTAATAGGTTATTTACCAGCCGTTTGACTTTCTCTTATTAAAAGTTTTTTAAAGTTCTGAAATGGTTTATGCTGAATTCATGACAGAATATGTTTTATAACAAGAATTTCAGACTACAGAACCTTCTTCTATTACAATTCCTTCAATCAAACATAATGATACGGTAAAAGTACTGACTGACACAAGGAAAGTCCTACAGTATACAGGAAGCACAGATAAAACTCCTGAATGAGAAAAATCCTTTAGTTTTAACCTTACTTCAGTTACAATGGAAATGATGATTTCTTTTTTTGTTGTTGTTTTTGATTGTTTTTGCTTTGCACAGATGTTTTCCAATAAAATACACTTCTCTTGATTCCCAAGAGACAGTTGCTTGTTAGAATCATTTCTTACTTTCTACTTGAAGTAATTTGTGCTGTCTACTGGTTGCTTCAGTTTTATTTTGACAATTCCTCTGCTAGACTACAGATCTCCCAGTTGCTCCCATTTATTTATTTTTCATAAAAGTGTGACAGGCCTGGAAACAACCTGCAACTATTTAAAAAATCTGTTCTAAAGCAAGTTAGTTTTATTGGGTAGTATCAATCATTATGTTATTCGATTAATTTTAAAATGCAAAATATTCTACCAATCAGGAGACAAACCTTGAACTCTACATATTCCATTGGTTACCATACAGTTCTTGCACGTACTTGATCTACTGGTATAAAAACTTTAGTTTATTACCTCCAAACAAATTTATCTTCCTGTCTGTTAACACCAGTGAACAACAGCAGATCCAATTAAAAGGTTATATTAGAAGAGCTACTTTGGGAATCAGTGTTGGATTCACTTTACAAATAGAAGCAATTGCAGCTTTCCAAGTTTATTTTTGTGAATTGGTCACCTTGTTATCAAGTAAGAACAGAATTCCCCATTCTCTTTTGTTAAAATCTGATATTATTTATGACCTTTCTTATTTATTACATTGGAAGTTCTGAAAATGAAACAAAACAGACCAAAACTGTTACTTTCTATTGCTGTACACTGCTATAGCTCCTGCAAACACAGCCAAGACATTATGATTTCAAATAAATTCGGGTCAAGTTTAAAATGTATAATTGTCTACTTCGTATGAAACAATAAAGAGAGAAAAAAGAATATGTCTCTAGTTAAAAGAAATGACATGCTGAAAAGCTGGTAGAAGCGGCAAGAGCTGTACAAATTTTATCTTGAAAAAACTAGTACTTCTCGGAAAGCATACAGCTGTTGAGCACATTAACTGGAGAACAGGATTTTCTTAGATATTTATTAGTATTTAGCTTCAATAGTAATCAATCATTACAATGTCTTCATAGGGTTCACTTTATGGTACTAAAAGTTACAATGGTTTCCTGGTGACAGTTGGGTGAAGGGAGGGAGTTAAACATGAAAAAGTTGTTTTCAGAGCACGTTTTTTAGTTTTCTCTAGGTGTAAGTTACAGCACTGTCAAATAATCCCCTCTAAGCACTAACTGCAGTATGAACCACTTCATTTAACATTTGTAAGACTGCTTAGACATCTAGGACAAAAGGTATACGACCTCCACAGGAAAATGTGTCTGAAGACGTTGATCCACTTTTCCATGTTGTTCTTACAGAAACTTGTTAGCAGTTCTTAGTACTCCAAAAGAAAAATTAAACAAACTAAAAGGGATTTCTAGTAAGTGAATATACTAACTTTAAAACTACATTTTCTCTGGTCTAAGTCCACAGGAATCAAGAAACGGACGAAAGAAACTGGTACCTATAAGCAAGCAATAGTCAGTATTCAACCCTATCACAGTTTACCAGAACTTCTCAAAACTCTATAACATAAGACGTACATTTTTTTACCCAGTGTTTTGTTAACCTTTAAACTAATGCTTCAGTCTCAAAGATGAGTGTTTGTCTAATAGCAGAGCTGCTAATGAACATCCTAATTAACTAATTCAAAGAATATACATGGTGAAATTATATTGCAGACAGTGATCAAGGGATAAGCAGTGATATTCTCCATCTCATCTCAACATTACACAAGTATCAATGCCACAAAGGCATACAAGGTGACGGGTGCCTTCAGACTCTGCAGCTCTCCCAGTGTGTGCATTTATTTTTACTTGTTTTTCCTGATCCATTTATGCTAAAATTGTCTCTCCACTATGTAGATCATCCATTTATTCCAGCTGCCAAAACCAAGTCTCTGCTTGAGGAAAAAAAAGATGATTTTTTGAAATTCAAAAATTCCAATCAGATCTGATCAGTTTCCTAGTTCAGTACTTTTTTTTTTTTTTTCCAATTGTTATTTACTTCTGCCTCTTAGCATATCAGCAGGTAGTCCACAGCCCTTCCTTTATTCAGATAATGGGGTCCATTCCTCTGCGGCACAGAGTTTTGTATCACATATTCCTTCCTCAAGCATCAGGATTGACAGTGCTCTATTTCAGCTTTCTGAAGTCAGGTACATAAATCACAGCCACATGAAAACAACTTTCCACAATCCAACAGGAGTCAAATAGTACCACATAAGTCACATGCCAAATGTCAACTATATATGAAAGCAAGTACTGGGTACTAAAGTTAATTTTGACCAAGTATAAACAACGCAAAAATAGTGTTAAAAAAATAAAATCCTGACACCTTTAAGCACCTAAAAAGCAAACTATGCTTTAAAATTAGAAAGTACTTTTTCCCTTATTTACCTAAAAGTTTGAAAGGTAGAAATTAGATTTGAAATGAAATGGCTGTTAGGAAGATATCGCAATAAGAATCCAGATATTTGGCTGTCAGAGCCACTAGTATCTCAAACTACACTCCACAGAAGGATCAACAGAATGCCCTATTAAGAGATGCCTTCTGGATAATAAAGACAGATAGACTGTATGGAGTACGCAAAGGCAACTTCGCTGCTAGGGAACAGGTTGGTTCACTTGTGAAGAAGATCAAGCACTAAAAATACAACAGAAAACTCACCTGCTTTTACATTTTTATATTTCAACATTTATTTCTCCTGCTTTTACGTTTCAACCTCAATATGCATCTCCACTGGCATTAAGTCAGAAGTATGCATGTACAATTCCGTATTCAAATTCGATTTAAATATAGGGAAGAAATAAAATAAGGTAAATGGACAAAATCTCTTCAGGCAAAAAAGGGAGACATGATCATGAAATACAAGGATTAAATTTTGCTAAGGGAAATATTTTTGATGAACAGAATAATATGGAAATACAATTTTCAAGTAAATTGATACAGAACATGAAATACACACGTGGGCTTTTCAGTTTGATCACGGAATTCAGTGATGAAAATACATTAGAAAATAACAACACATGGAAAGATTAGATATAGACTGGCCTGCTTCTAAAATACAGAGAAAATTTAACTGCTTATTACTGTATGACAGACATTTTCAGCAACTGCTTTGACATTTATTACATGGGAATTAGTGATAACAAAATGTGCCACAATTATTCCATCTACTGCCTAGTAAAGGAGCCAACAGGTTGAGGCAT
>VXAL01009686.1:7542-19883 GCA_013399475.1 Chauna torquata | reverse complement strand
GAAATAAACCCATGTTCAGTCCATGAAACAATTCCTTCTGCTGAGCATTGCTGAAAAGGATTCTTCATTGATTTAACAGGTGATCCCCAAAGCACTTTTATTTGGACCTATAGTTCTATAGAACGTGAGGAAGAGGAAAAACCCACAGACAACAGGAAAATGAAAAAATTATGTCACTAGATGAAGAAATTGGAGATTCATGTGTATGTTTGCAGATTTCTAGTGAACAGCAGAGCATCTAGCATTCTTCCCCTCTGAAGCTGATTTATGCAGCAAATCTTCCCTTTTCCTTCCTCCTGAACAAATCTTAGAAATATTGGGGTCAAAACCAAGATAAGTAATCTCTACTGAAAGCAACTAGAATTCCCATTTTGTGTACCTTCCTGTACCATGGACATAAATAATAAAACTGAAAAAACGATCTTCCTATCCCTTTTAAACTACAGTTGTCTTCCCGCAGAGGTGAAAGTGTTTATGTCTGTTTTGTTTTATTTTAGTATGTGAATACCTAATTTGGAGTCCTAGATCCTCATTTTCTTTCTAGAAGAGCACCTTATGATGTTGGAAGCATTAGATGGACATTGCCAACTAAACTGAGTTTCCTTTTCCCCTTCTGGGGGATTCTGTACTCTGTGAGAGTCATGTTCAAGACAGCAATTTATACTTCTCTCCTAGACCGCTTCAAACGATTTAGCCTCTTTTGCATTAAATTTAAGTCCTATTATAGGGCCATAGTTCAAACGTGTGTTCAACCATTTATTAACTTCAGTGAGCAGCCATGAGTATCTAAATGTGATTCTCACCTTTAGTAATTAACAAAGCTAGAATTAGGTAGCAGCATTATTTACTGAATTCAAAATGACCTCCAATATTCAAAAGTTCTTTGCATGGTCCTAGCACTGATCACTTAAACAGGATGAGGAGTTTTAATATATAAGAAGGAACAGAACTCTACTAATATTTAACTAAACAAGCAATGTAAAAGCAAATTCTCTGTATTGTTCAGAAATATATAGACTCTACAATACCAATGACAATTAAAACCAGTTATTTGAACTTAATAGGATAAATTGTTTTCAGTTAGAATCAAGAAGCTATAATAATTGTTTCACTAAATCTTGTTAGAGGACTCTACTATTGAAAATCTTACTATTGAAATACAGATGTTTCTTGAAAATAAGATCATCAGAAGACCCGAAATTACATGGCAAAGTTTTGGCAAAGACAAAGAATTTTACACTGAGGGTCAAAGCACCCTCTAAGAATATGCAATTTCTAGCTCCCTTGCAATAGTTTATTGTGCTCCTAATCAGACTAAAAATGCATAATGTGCACCAGTACCAGATGATCTAAATTAGAATGTGAATAGTACAGAAAACGGATGAAATTCTTTTCTTTTCAGAAAGTACATGAAAACAAACGTAGGATTTCATGCTGGCTTTGGTGGACCAAAAACCCAGGGGAAAAAAAAGTAGGAACTAGGAAGCCAAAATGAGAAGACAGCTATGCCAGCCCCACCCACACTTTCTTTCTACTTTCAGGACAAAATGTGCCCTCCACACAATTCAGACTACAACTAGCTACAACATGCATTTCCTTACCAGTGTCACAATGGCATGGCTTCTCATAGGCAAAGCAAACACTGTGTTTATCAACAACACACACATTTAGTCTTTTCCATTGTTAAACATGATCAAAATAAAATGTCAGCTGTTCATGGGAACATGAAAGAAAGTGCAAAGAAAAAGCAAGAAATTAAACTAAAATGAAGCAAACTTTAGTCTTTATCTTTCACTTATGGGAACTTAATACTGTCCTTGCAGACTGCTAAACCCCAAAAAACGGACAGGAAAAATGAACAAATGACAGATACATACACAGTTTCTCAAGTTCAGAGACACATTAACCTAATCTTTTCTGCTTTGACTTTAGGATAACCTATTTTATTGACACATGGATTTATTCACATTGCTTACTGGCAGTAACTTAAGACATTTCTGTACAAAGATCTTTACAAAGATTTACAATGGCTTTTGAATTAAAAAATTTTATGTGTGATTCTAGCCACAGCTTTCAGATCCCTGTTCCCTTCTGAGCCAGTGGACAAAACCAGTCACTGACCCAGTATCTGTTTAAGGTGCCTGCAGTATGCAGTCTGGCAAGCAGCCTGGCAGTTAGTTAAGTGATAGCCATTACCTAGCACTTGAGAATTTATTCCTGTTGACACAGGAATTTGATTATTTTATCCGTTCTCCGGTACTTTGAAAAAAAAATTTCCCCTTCTCACCAAATAATTTAAATTCTCATATTATTGCCAAATCTATTTGGAAAACATCTGTAAAATGCATTAAAAAAAAAAAAGATTATTTTTAAATAACCATTGTTACCAAAATGCACTAGGTGAGATCAGAAGATCAGTGGAGCAGATGACCTGGATGGCTGTCATGAAACCTAATCCCAAAGCTCCTTTAAATCAATGACAGCCCTTGGATCAGACCTACTTAATAGCAATCAATTACCAGAGCCATCAGTTTAAAACCTTCCACTAATATTACATTCATGTTAATTAATTAAAAAAAAAAATCCTCCCAAATAGTTTAAGATTGAATTCCTGTTTCATATTTNAAAAAAGATTATTTTTAAATAACCATTGTTACCAAAATGCACTAGGTGAGATCAGAAGATCAGTGGAGCAGATGACCTGGATGGCTGTCATGAAACCTAATCCCAAAGCTCCTTTAAATCAATGACAGCCCTTGGATCAGACCTACTTAATAGCAATCAATTACCAGAGCCATCAGTTTAAAACCTTCCACTAATATTACATTCATGTTAATTAATTAAAAAAAAAAAATCCTCCCAAATAGTTTAAGATTGAATTCCTGTTTCATATTTGCATCCTTGGAACCTTAGAAACAACAATCCCTTGCAACCCCCAAAGTAGAAATGTTGTGGTCTTGCAGGTGTATGGAAACTTGGTTTAAAGTCCTTAGAGATGATCGGTGATAGAAGGGAAAATGTTTTTCTACAACAGGAAGAGTAAAGTGACTGTCTAAAACAAAGCATATGTGCAATAAGCAGAGAGTGATATCGCAGATGGCCGTAACACTGTTTATACAAAATCTGATTATTTCTCTTTTTTTTGGCACAGCATATAAAGAAGCTTTTTTTTTTTTTTTCCTACATGTGTAATGCCTTTAGCAGATACATTGAAGAGCTCAACAAACATATGCTTCCTATGTTTCATCAAACGCAACTCACTGTCCCATGAGATAAGGTCCTATCCGGAAAGTAAAGTCAAGAAATATGCAATTGCAGAATCTCATCCAAAATACAGGTGTTCTGGTGTAACAATACTCCTTCAGTTTGCTGGCTTCAGAAGGAAAACACAGAACCATTCAGTACTGTATGTGGTTTATTAAGACAACATCAGCTGCAACAGAATTTCCAGACAAACATTTGCTGTGGCTAGAATGCTTGAAATTATTTTCATCATTTTTTTCAAATGAATTCATTACGATATAGAGTAGTAAAACAAATTACTGTTCCTGTTCTCTGCTATCTCCTCCTGGAGAATGGAGCATGACAGTACTTAGTTACTAAAAAAAAATAGTAACATGGAAAGTCAAGTCATATTAACTACCTCAAGTAACTATTTTATGAATCATAATACGTGCAACTAGACTGGTACTAATTACTAGAGTTCATCATTTCTTGTAAGGCTCACTTTTTTTTTTTTCCCCAAGAAAATTACAAAGTACTACCTGTAAGAAGAGCTAAGTTGCTTTTTATTGTTGTTATTTTTGTTTGTTGTTGATACTCTAAGGTTTGTACCAGAAAATGGGAAAACTATCTCAGACCAAAGAAACAACACAGAGAGAATCAAAAGCCAGATGCACAGAAGGCAATTAAAAAGTTGACGAAAGAGAGATTCTTGCTAAAATCTACAGCTCAGAGAAAAGTTAAGCCCTGAGAAGAAACATCACCACATAAGCAGCAGGAGAGAAAGCATAAACACTCAAATCAACATGCCCTGTTTTGAAGCATGCAGAGCAGGAATAATTTGCCTACTCCAGTGACAGAGAGAACTCCTTCTAAACAAACAGTTTTGTAGCTTAAAACCTAGGGCTGAAGCTTTGTTAGAACATCTTGCCTCCAACCAGATTTGCTACAGGCAGGCTTTCAATCCGGAGATATAATATTGATTATTCTGCAGTGAAACAGAATGGCAGCATAAAGGCAGTTTCTCACACTCTACACAGTCCTGTACATCTCCTGTACTACAAGAGATTAACAATAACAACTAAAGAAAAATAAAAATGGTTTTCTCTTGCATAACTACTTCCTCCACGGCTGCAGCAGACCAGGCTGTAGCAGAAGAGAATATATGGCTTTTCATGACTAGCAACAGAGCAAAGCCTAATACTTATGGCTTTAGCCACCCTCGTAAGACCCCAGAGGCTGTCTGTCAGGCTGGCTGGAATGCAACCTTCTAAAGCTACTCCCTCTTACAAGAAAAGAGTTAATATGTTCTTTGAACAAGTCCACCTCCCATGCTTCTCTGCTTTTAGCGAGATCTTATTAGTGTTTTTCTAGTATTCATTCCCTCCGGTAATCTGCAGATCTTATTTCATTTCACCTTACACGAAGATTCTTCAGGAGGATCAGACACCCCACAGCTTTATTTTTATGATACAGATTTGCAAGAAGCAAAAAGATCTCACTTCCTTGTGAGACTGCACACTGATTTCACTTGCTTCTCAGTACATGAAAAAGTGCTTGTGAGTATGCACGGCTGGTTGAAATGGTGAGAACATTCTCATATTTATAAATTCCGTTGGGAAATTCAAAAGAATGCAACTGCTTCAAATTTAATGTAAATTTATCATGAAAATGGCAAGGCTTTTCTATCTTACTGCATTATAGAACTCTTCTCAAACATACATGACAATAGACACATGTCTACTGTCATGTGTCTATTTGTTAGAGACAGGAGAGCTTTTCAAGATGATAAAAGTCTAAAAATGGAAGGCTAACACCAGGAACCTATGCTTGATGAACCTCTAACTTGTTTCCCCACTGCTACATGGAAAGATCATCCTAACCAAGCTTGCTGGAATTATTTCCACCAGTTTCACTAACGTTCCCATCGTTTTTTTGAGAGCTTGAATGTTGTAAACTGATACGTTTTAAATTTTCGGCAAGTCCTGTCCTTCCCAAATGCACCACCAGGGGCTCTCCAGCTAGAACAGCAGTAAGCATTTAAAAAAAAAAAAAACCACCACCAAATCAAAGATAACCCCTAAACCCCAAAACTGCACAACTTAGGCCTTTGTAGTTAGCCTTTAGCATGGCTAACTAGAAAAGTCATGTTCGGGACTCTGCATCAGCAGTACTTATCTGAAGAGTGGAATCTCTTATCCTTTAAGTAAAAGTTTAAAAATCATCCCTAGTTTGTCCTCTACAGAAGAGCAAGAAGCAATTTATTTTAGCATTGCCATACTTTAAATGACTTAACAAGAACCACAGTAATAAAGGAAGAGCACAAAAAAAAAATTGAAGTTACTGTTTGAAACTGATAGAAATTTGTATTGTGAGGGATTCCTCAGATGGTGAAAAACACCCAAAAAAGTGACAGCAGCAGACGGTATTTAAGATAACTTCAGTGAAGAATTAGCACACATTGCAGGTCCATTAATATTAACGAATACAGTGTTCTTTCTGAAAAAAAACACTGTTTTCCTGCTAAACAGCATGATGAAATAATTTTAATGTTTTTATCATTTAGCTTCTGCTCATTTTCTTGACTACTCTCATTAAGTCAGGTGTCTGTGAGAGAAGGAAGGATAAACTGGACTCTTCCAGTCTTCTGATATTCCTGTAGCTCTTTATATGAATATGATTAGGTAAAGTATAACTCAGAAAACTGTGCTAATAATTTCACAAATAAAATACTTCACATTCCAAACAGCAGTTCTTAAACTGTAGTTTAAAATGAGCCCACACTTAAGTCCATAGGCTGGATTCAATACTGTAGCCTGTAGCTCCAAGTTTCATTTCCACATTTCCATTTTTATCAGTACCTGCTTTTTTTTTTTTTCTTTTTTTTTTCTGTGTCTAAATGTTATCTGTAACAAGTAGCAGCGGAGTAGGAAGGGACCCGAAGAGTAAAACAGTTGGTGCAAAGGACCCAATATCCATGCAATAGATATTTTTGGGAAGTAAATGTACTTTGGAGTAGCTCCAGTCAGGTCCCATGAAGTGAACACTAAATCACACCTTTTGGTTTAGAATAGCTTGAAAGGAATCCAGTTTGTGCACTCTGGAATACAAACAAAAACTCCACAAGTGGGAAAGATCAGCATATGCACTCAAAACACACTACTGATCAGATCTAAAATGCAAACATAGATGCACCCTGAATTTGGGAACAGAAAATCTTCGTCAGGTCCTCAGGTAGTTGAAAATTCTATAGCTCATAAGATGCCAATGAAAGGTTTCATAGATTTACACCCTGAACTATGAATCTCTGAGTGTAATTAAAAACACTTACAATGGATATGGAACAAAGAGTCATAACAGTAAAGATTTATCATTAGTGGTCACTAAGTGAAATATTGTGTATTGAATAAAAATATCAATGAAAATACTCAGCTCAGACTCTGTAGAACAACTGTCCTACTCTGAAGATCCTAGGACCAGCATGGTGCTCTCAGCTTCCCAGACTACTGTTCAGAGAACCAGCAAGACATTCTGCCCCACAGAAGCGGTACGGGACCACTGCAGCAGGGACCTCTGGACTCCCTCTGCCCCGTGCAGCCTGCCCACTTGTTCCCAATCCCTCTTCCTTGTCTTCCGCTTCATCAACTCAGCTTTAATCTACATCTGCCTTTCTGCCTGCTGTCAGTACTTGTTTCTTTCATTTCTCCCTTGCAACTAAACAAATTTATACATGTAGGTAGATTAAAAATGTTTATTACTACGTAATAATTCTGTATTTTAATTATACCCTATTTCTTACTCTGTGCACCACACCTTTCCCCGCTATAGAATCTAAAAATTTAGTCTTCCATGTTTCCTATTTACAGCTCTGTTCTCCACACATTCAGGTGGTTTTAGATTCTGTACTGCAGGTCTTGCAAACAGCTGAGTATCCAGTACAGGATTGCCCCTGAATGCCTGTTAGCCATTAAAATAGAGAGCACCATGACACTACTCCCTTTTGAAGTCAACCTTGAGCAGTAACAAAAAATATTCCAAAGCAGGAGATGCCACAATTAAAGAAACAAACCCAAAGATTTTACAGATAAAGTGAGGCTGCAGGAATAATCTTCTTGCTTCTAGGACTGTGTATGACTATTAATGAGTTTTCAATGTGTATATATACTCCTCAGAGAACCGTTCATAAGCTGTTCCACAGCTGGGGGATGCTTGACAGTGCAGCTCCACAGGGAGCCTCTATAAATACTCCAAGGCCAAAAGAAATTGTGAAGATGAATAGCTTGCCCTTCATATAATTTACATGCTCAAAGTCACAAAACACTTTGCATACATCAGTAGGGCTCATGGCCTTAACTTATGATTTCCTATGCAGTAAGGGAATAGCATCTCTTCTCTTGAATTTGAATCAAGGAAAATAAAAACAAAATGTAAGATAATTTATAGTATGTCTGTGTGACACAAGGCCACACACAACAGAGCTAGCCCTGCTTACACTACCCCAGTTATCAGCAGTAGTGCAGTTGTACTGACTTGGTTCATAATCTAGACACACGGCTGCCAATAACCGAGCTGGTTGGTTATCTCTACTTTAAACAGCCATTTAGTTGTTACTGACAACAACACAGAATGATACCAAGTCCATAATAGCTAATGAAAACTTTCCTATGTTTCTCAGTGGGCTTTGGCTGAAACTCTCTGCTGAAAAATAAATGAAGCTGTTAGTTCTTGTCACTGGCATTTGCCAGCAAATAGACGGAGACGATGGACTCAGATTCTAAATAACTACTAGAAGCATCAGAATCAACCAATATCTAAGAAAACAGAAAGTGCAGGAACAGGGAAAGACAATAGGTTAATCCTACACTGGCTGAAGGGATGCTATAATGTTCTTGTCTATAGTGTTTCTGTCACAAATGAAAGGAAAATTTATCTGGGTAACAGTACTGACTTATATTTTTAGAAGTATAAATCAGGAAATATTAATACATAATTAATGGCACAGTTTTATTTATTTATGCAGCCATGAACCTGAAAGAAATATGCAGGAGTCTGTGATCGAGTCTCAGGGCTAGCTTTTTCCTTCCTAAGTTTTCTAAGACACTCAGGTCTTATGGCAGAAATTTGATAGATATTGCTTACAGTACAGGCATCACTGTAATGGGTCTACATCTCATTCACACTGAAGACCTTTTAATGCTCCTGTGACCTTAAATGAGCCTTAAGAATCCTGTTGGAGATGAAATGGACCAAAATAAACTACTAAAAGCTGTATGTATGCCTATACAGTGACACTATACATAAACATAGAGTAGTTTAACTAAGTATGTCTAAAAATGGATCTTTAATTATATCAAGTATTTCCTGTATAGATATGGTCTTATTTCTAGAAATACAATGTATTACGAGAATCAAAAACTGTTTCCAGAAAAAAAAACCATAAAGCAACTGATGTTGCAAGACAGGCAACTGTCAGCTTTAAACTAAGTTTAACATCGAGACTACAGAAGAAAATCAAGAAAAACATATGGTATGAATTTATGTGCGTACTTCTTATAGGCTACCTGAAATCCTAGTGTAAAACCGCAATATGATAGTATAAGCCTTTTTTATTGCTTATAGAAACATGGTTATGTGTAATTAGTTACTGTGTAGATCTTTATCTTGAGAAAAAACAATTGGGGATAATGAGAAGTGGAAAAAATAACTTTGGTTTGACTGCTTTACGGGATTTAGGGGGAGCAAATTCCACTACAGAATGTCAGTTTTACTCTTTTATGTCTTTCTTTTTTCTTTTTTCTTTCTTTCTTTCTTTCTTTTTTTTTTTTTTTTTTTGGAGGTGGGGGGCAGGGAAGAGCAATTAAAAATTACTAACTCAAACATCACTGTGTGATGTGAATCTAAATCAAACTTACTACATAAAAAGAGGACAGCAGCAGTATTCACAGGGTCAGTATCTGCCAGCATTCATCATTCACCTGGAATCAAAAAATCAGAATTTCTTTCGTATGTGCTATTTTTGTTTCTGGAGCTGAAAGAGAGGAAGAAGCCCACGCACAGGAAGGAACATGGCCAGACACTGGCTCGGGTACAGCTTGAAGATATTTCAGTACTTTCTTCCATTATACTCATTTAACTATCTTCTACAAACAGTGTTTATAAGGGGGAAAAAAAAAAGAAGAAGAAGAAGAAGAAAAAAATGAACTCTCAACCGTGGTTGATAGTGAGACTGCAAACCAGATGAATTCCTGATGCAGCCCAACTGATATCAACATAGTTGTATCTGGCCTATTGCACTTCCACTTTTTTATCATCAGTATACAGGAAGCACTTACAAGGTTTTAAATCCAAAGAACACTTAATGCTTGCTTGAGATCCACTGAAGGCAATGGCATTTAGGTCTATGTTTTAAGTAGAGTGTGCACTTGGATACAATCATGAAATGTGACCTAAATCATATTACTGCAGAAATTGGAGCAATATCTGAAAAGTCTTCAACCAACATGTTACTAGGCAAAATAGAAATATAATAAGCCACAGTCCACATTTCAAAGAATTTACAGGAGAGAAGAAAGGAGGAAGCAGGCTTTTGCTAGCACAACACAAAGTACCCTTGCCCAGTTCAAATCTAGAGTCTCCAGCTGTCTCTTAAAACTCTACTCGCAATTCTGCTTTCGCAAGTAGAACAGGGAATTTCCTTCTACAGCCACTGGGACACTTATCTGGGAGATGAGTCCATGCTACAAGGACTTTTTCAGCATTTTATGCTATGCCTGAATCATGTAAAATACATAAAGCAGATCTCAAGCAGACACTAGTGCACTACTCTTCCCCTTTCCACTGGACAGCCTTTATCATCATACCCTACAGAGCTACTACCACACTTTTTTCTTTCTTCAAAGTCTAATGAGTCTTTTCTTTATACACTCGACAAGAACAGCTGGAGGCTTTCACTCTGGAAAAGCCTTTGCGTAAGGTGCTCTGTGTAAAATAAAAGGGCAGTCACCACTGCATTTTGGCTTGAGAGAGTTCCTGAAACTGCACACTGAGGGGACCTGCAAATTCCTATTTATCTGAAATGCGTGTAAAGTAATGCAAGAATGCCTGACTTCTGGATCTTAGGTATAAGTATGACCTGTTCTATAACATCAAGACTGAGGGTTTTTAGAGCACGAAGAAAAGCAAACGTTTAAGGATTAAAAAGCAACATGTATACGAGATTTAAGTACCTGCAGGCTATGGGAGCATCCAAGTCATTTCATAATATCTGACACGCTCGCTATGTTTGCAAAATGGAAGAAAAATGTTCAGCTCCTCCAGTTGCAAAGTAGGTGCAAGCAGCATCAAATACAGCAGCCACTATGACCCAGAAAGAGCAATTCTAGTGTATTTTCCTTACCATTTCATGCTGGGCCTCAAACTGCACCTGTGAATAAAAGCATCAGTTTTGACGGACATATTTAAGTACAAAGTAAGCACTGTGGTGACTGGCTGGGATTGTGATCATTGGTCATTCACATACGCTTTTAAACATGTATATTTAGTGTTTTGTTCACTTGGATAAATTAAAATTAACTCCTAAAAATACTATTTAAAAAAAACAGTCTGAATAATTCTGGTCCAATGAGACAGGTGTTACTATTTAGGACTAATTAGAGAAATGCTAAGCCTTACTTTCATAGTATATCTAATTCTTTGGTGCTCTCATCTGACTTGAGCATCACTTGAACTCTAAAATAGCTATATTAATTCTAATAGAAACCTCTTGCCCCAAAACGCTTTTCTGATACTGTTACTGGGACAACAGACCTCCAAACTCAGCAAAACAACAAGAAGAAAGCTGCTAATGACCTGATCAACGAAAGTAGGCTGACAACATCACCTAGCATAAGAACGACAAACCAGGGATCACAAATTTCATTTGGAAAGAACATTTTCTTTTAAGCTATGCTTGGTAGGTAAGCACATCCTAAATTATCAACAGCATTAAACAAACTTTGCAAATATTTACTTTTTCAAACAATGTGCATGTCAACTGGATGAACCCCTGTTGAACTCAGTACAGGCTATCAAAATATTAGGATGTTAGAACAGCATTCTTTTTTTAGTCATGCTTCATCTTTGCAAGCATCACATTTTTCTCAGGAAAAGAATCTTCTTGTCTTTCATCAAGCTCTAAGGTTCTCAGTTTCTCATACCCAAGATTATAAATAATCTCTGTAATATCTCAGCAGTCAAATACCCCTAAAGCTTTTTGTGAAGTGTTCCTCCATTTCTAAGTCAGCATATATTCTCTTACTTTTCTTACACTGGGCAGACTTAGATGTTTTTATCTTTTTTCCTCTTAGGACACTAATTGACTGTCTTCTAAATAAAGGTCACTATGAAGGATTCACCTCTAAGAGCTATTGAGGGAAAAGGAAGGTTTAAAAAATGTAGAAGCTGTTTGTATGTATTTCTTGCTAAATGCAGAAAATTAAATCATGGAGAAAAATCATGATGGCACATACAAAAAAAAGACTCATATTACTGTATATGGGGCAAACTTCTATAAGACTGACTGGATCAATCACGCATTTTTTGAAAATGTTGATTGTTTCCACTAAGTATTCAGCTGATGTAGTGGCAAGTATCTTACCTGGTTTTATTGATTTTTAAATTAAGTGTAACTTGGTGTTTTCAACAGCTCTATTACTATGTCTCAAAGCTAAACCAGAAAGACATAAAGACAGCCTTCAATGGAAAAAGGTGTTTATTACACATCTTTTAAGGTAAGAGAAGCTAATCATCATTCTGAGAAGAAAAAAAGGTGTATTTTCCTGCTTTCCTCTTCACAGTTTTCCATTCATGCATACTCTGTTCATTTTGCCAACTCTATCCTGCTTCTATAGCAAAGAACATAGATCACCAAAATAACATCAGTAAAACTATTACAGTAAGCTGAATTTACTATAATACACAAAATCTCTGATCGGAATCAGATTCTGTATTGCTGTGATGTGAACAAGGACAACAATAATCTCAACCTTCCATCAAGGAACTGAGATCTTTCTGTCTTTCTTTCTAACATAGCAAGAACCCTACTACCGAAACTGCTCACAGTGGCAGACTGTTAGAGCAAT
>VXAL01009684.1:49444-67070 GCA_013399475.1 Chauna torquata | reverse complement strand
TGAGAGTAATAAGCCTGTCTGATTTTGCAGCCTCAGTCATATAAAGCTTGGACACTTCATCTTGTGTTGAGGTCAATATGCATTCTGGCCTGTTGACTGGTCCTGGTGCCTGTCCTCATGCAGATTAACATACTTAAAGTGCAGGAGATGCGTTAAATTAGTATTTTTCTTCAGTGGCCATGACTAGAATTTCAGTTTCTGAGCATCTCCTTTTGAAGACATAAAAAGGACAAAAAAAAAAATAGTTTCTGTAGCTGACCGTGGGAACTAGTGCTATTCAATTTTACCATGTTTTCAGTGGCCAGGCGAGATCCACTGTGGATACTGGATGTGGTCAGACCATGGATGTCAGGCTGAGAAATCAGAAATTCCTCTGAGGTTCTTGTATTATAGACATAATCTACATCTTCTATGATGTTCCACTGTCATCCTTCTCTGTAATTTAGTACATCTTTCGGTTTTGGTCCCAAAGACTTGATACATAAGCTTCTTGATACAGCTTCTGTGAGGCAGCAGAGTTGCATTTCAGAATCCAAGTAGTTCTGGTTCAGCAGGTTTTGGATTTCATAAAGAAAATGGAATTGTTGCTTGATTGATTATGTATAAAACCATTTGTCTGTCTGTCCATCACAGATTAGATGGAACATTTTTGTGCAACTCTCTTAATACCTAAAAGTTTAAGAAATGCTGCATATTTACAAATATGACATAGTGTCACAGCCACTATGAAGTGCTTTGCAACAATTTCAGAAAGATTCCAAAATAATTTTAAAGATGAGTAAACAAAGGCATATAATTTGCATATGCCTACTTAGCATTTTTGAGGCAAAATCAGAGTAATAGCTTAGGAGATTTTGATTTCCTTTTTTGACAGAACAAGAGTAAAATAAAAAGTTTAACCATAGAGGACTATTACCCATGTTTCTGCTTATTAAAGACAACATCTCAGCATCATTGGCAGACCTCTTAAGAGACCTACTTTGGGCTCCCATTTTCACTTACTTTCAGAAAATGCTTTTTTTTTGCCATTTTGCAGAAGCTATCATTTAATGATTGCTCCACAGTGTACCGGTCTTTTCCTTGATATTGGTGATATGGCTTAGTGAAAAGGGATTGACAGATGAATTAAAAGGCACATGTTTACAAACTGAGACTGCCGTAATGGCATTCCTCGTGCCCTGAAGGTGATGGAGATGCAGTGGAATCTCAAAGGTAGCAGAACTGTATAGAACGCCATTTGATCACATGCTGGTCACTTAGATTAACAGAATGAAGGGAATATAGGAGTGGGATATGAATAAAACATTGCAATAATGTGAGGAAGAATCCAAATACTTTTTCAAACTAATGTTTTATTTACCATTCTAAGTAGTTTAGTGCTGTTCTGGCATGTAGTATTTGATGGGTATTATGTTTTATAAAGTTTGCATTGATAAAATTATCTGTCTTTCATACTGGGGAACCACATGGTCTCCTTCCTTGAGAATAATATTACTTCATAAGGCTGATTACATCTGTGTTTGAAATTCATTTCATATTTAAATAGTGTGGGCCAAACTGAGTGCTGCTGCAAATCTGCTTGTGCCAATGGAACTCCACTGTAGGAATGTTTGACCCTATGGGTTAATGTAATGAAAAGATAACAGCATACTGTATGATCACATAAATTAAAGATGGGAAATACCAATTAGGTCAGCTAGTTCTTACCCGGGGGACCAATTTAGATTGTTCCCTACACTCTATTCTTGAGTGCTTTGCATTGTTTTAAGAAACTCATGCAATAAGACTCCTGTCTTGAGAGACTATGCTGTGGTTCATCAGATCTCACCATTAAAAAACACTTTCTAAAACCCAGCCCAAATTTTTTTCTTCCCAAGAATTAAATCTCAACATCCTTGTCATAAGTTTTCTCTTTTGCTGTAAGCGATACTATCTTGATTTTTCTATTGGCTTTTCACAAGATATGCTGCACATGTTTTCAGTCAACACTTGTCTTGGATTCACTCACAAATAGAATTAGAATGTAGGGACTTTGTGTGTATATATATATATATTATTTAGGAGTGAGTTAAATTGCCTAGGTCAAATAAGAATTAATAAAAGTGTATTTTTATCCATAGATGAAACAGTCTTTAAAAAGAACACTTATTATTTCTGTCCCGTCCCTCCCTTTTCTTTTTTCTTTTTTCTTTTTTCTTTTTTCTTTCTTTTCTCTGTTTTCTTTTTTCTTTTTTCTTTTTTTCTCTTCTTCCCTTCTTCCCTTCTTCCCTCCCCCTCCCCCTTCCCCTTTCCTTTCCTTCTTTCTTTCCTTTTTTTTTTTTTTTTTTTTTNCTTTTTTTTTTTTTTTGAGAAAAATTGGAAATAGAAATACACAAGCAATTAGGAAAGGTTTTACTTTCATTCCAGATAAATCTAAGAAGTACTGAAGATTCCAGGCTTAGATGAGATAAAACCCAATTTCCAGATGTGTCTCCAATGTTGTATTCTTCTGGCTACAAAGCTAACACAGACATTCAAGCTGTCATGTACATGAATGGTGTCAGCCAGTGACTCAGACAGCAAAACTTTGTGGATAAGCAGTGCCATTACAAGAGTTAATGCTTTCTTACTGTATGACTGGGTCATCTCACAAATACATTTGTCCTGGATTTGACCGTTTGGTGAAAACAGGACTCTACATGATGGTCAGGCTCCATTCTGTAAATGGAGCAAGTCTCCTTGCTTTTGATGTGAAAGACTGGCTTTGACCCAGGGTGTGCCAAAAAGATTCAGGAGTTGTTTAGAAACTGATTGGCTAAATTGTTTCTTATGCTGCCAGTAATTTTTGTCTGAAACAGACTTAAAAATTTGCTTTGGACTACCTGGTTTTTCACACAACATGCTATACTACAACAATTAAATTAACTTCAAGTTCTTCTTAGATTTTGGCAAGGTTAAATATGTGATCAGATAGCACCATGCTTACTACTGCCAGTTGTTAATACTTTGGGGGGCATTCATATAGCCGAACTTTGACACAGAATTGTCAAACTATTTTTTGAAAATTAGGAGCCTCATTTCACAAAAATCCTAGTATGTGCAAAGTAACGTCAAAGAAAACCTCAGAAAACAATATGAAACCTAAGTCCTCTCTTATTCTGACTTGCCCCCAAAAGACTTTCCCTGCTATATCCAGAAGGGTCTGGACTAAGGTAGATCTCTGTAGATTTTGTGAATAATTTCCTTGTTTACATGCCTTTTTGAAATGTTGGAAGAAGGTGGTGGGTTATGTATATTAAGTCCTTTAATAATTATGGTAACAGTAACTAAAGCTGAAGTTCCTTTAAAATCCTAAATATATATCTATCTGAAAATATATGTGATTGCTAATACAGAGAGAATGGAGGAAAGTAAGGAAAATACAAGGTAGGTCAAATAATAGAAAAGAATAGCTTAGCATCTGAAAAGGATCTGAATGAATTCGGTTAGGGAAACTGAAAGAAATTATAAGCACTGGAATATTAAGCTTAGCAATATTTTTCCCTGAAAGCCCACAAAACCAGAAAGGAAAACATATGAACGTATCGCTTATGTATTCCTTAGAAAACATTCAGCTATGGTACAAGTTTTCCTTGATTCATGAGCTCATTCTGAAGGACTATCATTAGCCAAATGTTCCTGTAGCCTTAGCCATGCTGTCACTGAAAGTAAAAGAATTTTTTTTTCCATTGATTTTATTGAAAAACATGTTATAATTTTAGAACCACTATTAGGATGTTTGTTGGACAAAATAACAGGCAGCTGATCAGATTTTTGCATATGCTCATGTGCATAGCGGGCATAGTGCCATTACTTATATCTCCCTGAAACCCAAGTCCAGCACCAGGAATGGCACAATAATGAGGGGCTGCGACAGTCTTCCCTACCATAACCCCATCTGCCCCAGGACCTACCACTGTGGCACCTTCCTTTCCCAACAGCAGACAGCAGGTATGGGTGGTGAGACACAAAGCCTCTGTGTGTGACCAGACAATATGCTAACAGGTTTTATGGTTGCTTTATAGCCCTTTTTTTTTTTTTTTGTCCATAGTGGATGACCTTCATCCATAGGGGATGACACTCAACTTGTGGTTCTGGCTAAGTTAATTTTATTTATGTGAGAGATGTATGTTGAGAAGTGAGAACACAGTTTAAGAATGACTAGCATGGCTTGAGACGGGCTGCCAATATACTTAAATTAACTAACTTTTAGATCTACATTCAAGAAAGAGAGGACAAAATCAGAGAATGGCACTGTGCATACTACTTCACACATTCTAATAATACACTATAGATGCTCAAATTTGCACAAGGCATCTGTTGAGTTTCCATATCAAAAATTAATAAGGATAATAAGTAATAAAACAAGGTAAAGAGTAGAAATTCTGAAGATAAATCCAATTTACAGTAGACCTTCTTGAATAACTATTTTGAGTTTTATTCAGGTTAATGGCCAAGCCCAAATACACAATTAAAAATTATTGCAGGTCAATGCTAAATTAAAAATGTTCGGTTTTTGTTTCATATTCTGAAAAGCTGAAACACTGTTTCAGTTCAAACTGAAGGTGTCATTCAGATTGAAACAAATCATTGACTTTGTCTATGCTTAGAAATATTTAAAATATAAATAGTGAATTTGTAAGCAAAATCAATTCTAGCTGAAAATGGAAATCTTTCATTTAGTAGCTATCAGAACAAAATACTTCCAAATATGTACTTTTTTTTTTTTGCTAAAAGTTGCCTGAAATTATCACAGTCTTGTTGACCCAAATAAATATTTTTCTGCTTTGTTTTATTTACTTTTTCATTTACTTTTTTATTTACTTTTAATAACTTTTTCAGCTCTGAGATTTAAAAGGAAAAAATGATCAGTGAGGGTCACGTATGTATTCAGTAACCTGGATACAGCACACACAAAGAGCAAGTATATAGATATTTATCTGTAAGTATTTATTCTGTGATTGGAAGGGCTTGCTGATTATCAGCAAGCCTTGTGAAAGCTTGAAAACAATCAGTATGTTTTTAAACAATATCTTCTGCCTCATATATATGAATGCACATAAGCATTACCATTATTATTCATATAGAATTGCAGGAGGTAGTCATCAAACAGAATAGTTGCTTCAGTTGCTTCAGTATGCAGGGTTTGTTTAAAGCTCAAAACCATAGGATGGTTGTAATTATTGATATTATACATCCGTGGCTTTGTATCATGCCTAAATGCCTTACTTTGTCTTATGAGATTTTTGAAATTTTAGTACTCTTGAAAGATACTAGAGTGAGTTGTCTTCAGCCACAGACTATGCTATGTGGAATGATACTAAGCAAACTTCTCCCCTGTAGCTCAACCAATTAACAATTTCGTGGGGGATCATCTCTAAGAAAGACAAATTTGTCAGACAGTCCCTGGTTACTGTCAGTTGGTAGATAATTGAGCCAAATTTTTGCAGGGAGGTATCTTTCTAGTACAATAATCTCAGAAGTTCATAGTGCCTTTCACATGGGCCACTTTACAAGTCCTTATGCCAAGGATTCCAAAAGTTGGTAACCCAAGACTGACTGGCTCTAGATTCTGTTACGAAGAGCTCAGGAAAACTGAGCTATGGAGTTCTCATCCTCATTTTTCCCTATTGTTTTTTCTTTGCCTTCCTCTGCAAAACCAGTTTCTTTATGTGGGCATACTACATCTTAACATAAAAAAATCTAAACATTTATTTTCCACTTTTCAGTAGCTTATTTTAACTTTATTTGATCTGACCTTTGCCTTCATTTTTAATCTTTCACCCACGCATGGCATGCTTTCTTTTTACCCTATCTTTAATTTTTATGTTAATACATGGTTTATATTTCCTTAGGCTCTAAGTCTGCTGATTGTTGCGTAAGATAATATTGCTGCTCAAGTGCAAAAATCTGTAAGAAAGCTCAGAGCCCAGGAAGCTGAGGAATGTTTGATTTCTTGCATTTCTTTAGTTGCTACAAACCTTGGTTATTGACAAAAACTTCCTTGTATACAAAAGCACAAGGGGGCAGCATTACATTAAAATAAACTGTTACACTGTGTGTGTGTGTGTGTGTGTGTGTGTGTGTGTGTGTGTGCGCGCGCACGTGCTAGGTAATGCTAAGGTTGCAGAAAAAAGTGTTAGTTGAGTTTGTTGAGACTATCTTGTTAGTTTACTTGTCCTGGTGGTATTGGTAGGTTAGATGAAAAAAAATTCTCAGGACACGGATAATTTTATTTGCTTTCTGTTGCATGGCAGATCCTTCATACTTCTTCCTCTCCCTGCTTTTCCCTGTCAATAAATAAATATTTGTTTTTTAAGGACAAGCATGGTTTTTCAAAAGACTTTTTTTCATGACTAGTTGGCATGAAAATAAACTCTTTGCTCCCCCATCAATATAGTATGGAGAATGCATGGTAGAGGATTTCTCCAACCTTTGAAACCTTCAAAGTTGATTATCAAGGACCTATTTGCAAAAGACCAGTTGAAATGGCCTGTTCTACTGTGGCAACACTTATGTCAATACAGTGAACAAACAGGCAACTGGCTTCGTGCAGAATTCTTAAAAACTCATTTTTGGATGGAAATGCTTTGCTGTAGGAGATGACTTCAAGGAGCAAGAACATTCGCAATGACTTTGCATGAATGTGGTCATGTCCAGAATGTTCTGTATTGTTTTTCTGTCATTTATTGCAAGTTGTTATTTTCCCAGTTTTCAGTCATTAAAATCCCTGGTGTAGTTTTGTATGGAATTAATCATCTGGGCCCCTTTCTAAAATCTGCATTCTGCTGCTGTAGATTTGTCACTTTCAGTTTAAATTGACTGCAAGATTTGGCATATCTTTGCTGGGTTGGGTCATTTTGAGCCCTTTGAGCATAGCATTAATATATATATATTTTTTTTCTCCCCCAGGAAATGTAATGCCTAGGGTTCCTGGCAGAAGTGGCTCTGTAGTGGTTCATAAACTCTTAAATATGAAAATGCATTGCGTGTATTTTGTACTTTTCAGCTCTACCTAGCTTAAAAAAAAAAAAAAAGCAATTTCACACTTAGTGACAAATCCTAATGCCACTTGAAAGAATAATGTCAATGACTACATGTCATTTGGTGTCAGCATTTGGTTGCAAAAGGCCTAACTCCAGCCATTATTTTTGTTTTCTTCTCTGGGGATGCAAATAATTTTCATATTATTTGGCATTGCCTGTTGGAAGTACTCCAGAGAGCATTGTGTTAATCCACTTGTGTGAACGACTGCTTCCACCTGAGTTCTCATATCCACGCTTCCCACAGTCTTTCATATCATTTACTTGTGAAAAGGGAATTAAAAAGGTTCTTCTAGGGTCTGACTGCTGAGAGGCTGAGACCGCTCAGCTACCAAGAGTCAAAGGGATTGATAGGATTCAGTGCTTTGTGGGTCTCAGAAAACAAACAGAAGTTACAGCACAGCATAGGTATTTGCACCTGTTTTAACTAATATTTTACTGAGATGAAATGTTAAAAAGTGGTGCCTGGCTGTCAGCCAAATCAGCAACCATTAATTCTATTAATCTTTGACAGTTGTCAGTCCTCCATCTAAGAAACTGACTGCTACTTCCTTCCCATTCCAGAAAGGCCTGACTAGTTTGTAAAATGAGGATTGTGGCACTGAAATATATAACATTGAAAGGTTGGTGATAAAATTTTTAAAAAGTGATTTTTTTTTTCTCTCAGAAAAATTTATAATAGCAACTTCAAGAGAAAAAGTATTTGAGATATAATTATAGAGTCTTTTGTTGCTTTATTTATTTTTAGTTCTTTAAGTGAAAAATATACATTTGTTTTGAAGTAAAAATGAATAGTTCAGGTCGCAGTTTGAATTCTGCCCCCATGTTTCTACTAAAAGTCATCTAAAGATGAACTTTGGGATATGAATTGGTTTTAATAATATCAAAAAAGTGTCCTTTCCTTCTGATAAAATTGTGTCATTGTGTTTCACTCTTTAAACTGAGTTATGACCCGTTACTATGGTAAGTTTAGTCTGATTTATAGGGAGTTTTCTTCTCAGATTCTTGTGCTTGGCACTTGTGAGAGCCCTTCTCAGCTCTTTTTTTCTTTTACCTCAAACACAAAATATGATCTTCCCACCATTTTCAGAATCTAGTTATATTATTATGGCTGTTTGTTCTTCATCCAGATAAAAATCTAGAAAGACTGTAAGGAAGATGCTTTGAACACTTTTTTTCTCTTCTTTCTAGAAACAAAACAAATACAATTGATGGTATCTGCCCCTGATTTTTGCATGGCTCAATAGGTGCATGGTTATTTGAGGATTTTAGTAATTTCAGATCATCAAAGAGATGCCTTTTTGCCTCAAAAGAGATGATTTGTATGTGTACCTTACCAATCAGATCTGCTTCTTTAAGACATGGTTTCTATACACATGCTCTGGTATCTTACATCTGGAGATTTGAACAGGAGTTTTATTTCTGTCTCTCCCTCTTCCTTCTCCCCAAAAAGGCTTATTCTGATATGAAGCAGTTTGTCAATTTAGCGACACAGGTCAGCCCGTATTTGGTGTTATACTGCTTCTACAGCAGACTCATCACTGATGAAATGCCAAGGACTCATCTCCCCTTCCATAATAACTTCCTATTGGAATCCAGCTCTAGTTACCTGTCCCAGCAATTACCATTCGCCACAGGACCTCCCTTAGCTATTTAGGTACATTCCTATAAACATAATCTTTCTCTCTACATACCTCTCGTCTTAATGGACATCATGCACGGCGGTCCAAAAATTACGTCTAGTATCATTCATATTTGGTGACTCCATATGTTGTTGGCAGCTATTTCAACAAAGTATGAAGAAGTGTTATATAAGAGTTCTAAAGATAATTATCTGTGGCAAGAGAAGGATTCCCCTTGTATTTGTCTCATTTGATTCTTAAAGATTTTTTTTATCATTCATTTTGATTGTTTTTCCACAATCTTTTCCTAGGTTTGATCCACATAAAGTAGTATTCCTTCTTCATCAGAGCAGCCTCTTTCCCATTCTGAGCTATTAACCAAGGTCAATAAGCAGTGTTAGGCAGTTAGTTTAAGATCTGGAACACCGTATCTATCGAATAAGACTTGTACCAACTATTGAAAGCTCCTTGGTTGTACTTATAACCGCTAGTGTGGAAAGAAAGCTAGACAGATGAATGTAAGGAGGAGTTGCTTTGTTCATTTTTGCCACCAAAAAGAATTTTGTCTTTTTAACCTTAGTCAGGACCAGACATCAACTTTTCTCAGGAACACTTCTATATACTTCAAGTGTGGGATTTTCTGAAGGGATGGATTGGACTACATTGCTTCCACTTCAAAAACTAACTCAAGATCAAGGATTGATACATAGCTTGTTTCTTTGGGTTAGCTCTTCTGTCTGCCTTTCACACAAAGCATGTTTAATAATGATTTTTTAAAACTCTACCGCTAGCATCAGTTGTCCCATGTTTATTGATCAAATTATAACTTTCGTAAGTTGAAGAAAAAAAGAGATGGCAATTCCTACTGTCTAGACTCTAAAAGTACTTCAATATTAAGGCGAAGAAGCTCAGAAACCCTTTAAATGAGGATGGCTAAAGAGTAAGTGAATCATACTAATAAGAAAAATAATGTATCCTTCTTCCTTCTGTTCAGGCAGAAGGTGCTGCAGCTTCAACGTGTTCCATCTCTTCCATGTCTACCATTGCAATATAAAAATGTGATTAAAATACACCAAAAAAAAAAAAAAAAAAGCCCCTCATCACTCATGCAGTGCTAAGAACTTTCTGAAGTTATCACCCACCATAGGAGAGGCAGTGAGCAGGCAGCGCATTGCTGGTCTCTGCACCTGCGATGCCGAGGGCAAAGTGCTGGCTCAGAGAGGCTCCCTCCCACTGGCCTCAGAGCTGTCACGCTTTTCTCCTCTGGCACAGGCTGAGCACTCAGGACAAGTGCCTCACTCTGGAATAACTTTCTATAGATTTTTATTACTAGAACAGTCTTCTGCTTTGCTCTTGTTCTCCCCCTGTGTAAGATAAGACACTGCTATCCTGTTTTGTGACAAAACCTACAGTGTGTGCTTCCTTGCTTGCAGCGGCTGAGAGCTAGCATCACTTTCCCTGGCACCTCCCTGCAGCCCAGGTTTATCATGCATGGGGCAGAGCAAGAAGCTCTCTCAGCAATTCCAGAGGAGTTATCAAGACTCCTGGGAAAGCATCTTTCTGCATGGTGTAGTGCAATGTATTTATTTCTTAATACCTGTGTTATACATACAACTAAAATATTACTGGTAAATTAGGAAACTTATTTTTTCTTTCTTTTCCTTTTGCAGGTGACATAGCATTATGAAATGAGTGTCCACAGACTTCCAAATCCTTGCAGGGTAGCTTTTCTAATTATACTGTATTTTTATGATAAAACATTATTAGTAATGGACATTCTCTAAGAAACAAAAACAAACAAACAAAAGAACTATTTGGTACTCAGTAAGGTTGGTGATTTAAAGGAAGAGTAAATAGTGTTTGCCTTATGTCTGTAACTGAGAAGAGAGATAAAGAAGTGATCTATTATTCAAAGGTGCTGCCCTTTGCAATTCCCATTGACTTTGGGCCACATATCCAGGTACTTACATGAGATAAATTTTTAATATGTGAGTCTAGAAGTGATTTTTTAGGCATAGGTTCCCAAAGTCTTTTTTTACAGATTTTTTCCCCTTTCAAACTTTCTCTTTCTTTCTTAGTTGTTTGCTTTTGCTGAACTTAACCAGATCTTAAAATGTTAATGAAATATTATATTGCACTTTTTTTTTTCTTTCAGGTTAATGACTATAGTGGCTAGATAACTTCCTCAAGTTCTTTCAGCTTCTACAAAGTAGGCAAAAGTGTTAGGACAAAAGGGATAATATTGATCTGTGTTACACTCATTTTATTCAATCTTCTGAGTAATGGAAAAAGGCTGGCCTAGTAAATGGAAAAAGCTGATTCATATAAACTTATATGCTCCTTACAGTTTTTAAAAGGAGCCAGTGGGATATACATCTGTCTTAAAAATGCCTATGCGTTTTAACTTGTGTTTACTTTTCAACTTTCAGCTTCTGATCTAGAAAGTCATTATTATTAAGACACTTAAGAAAGATTTACTTAATAGACCATGAAAGACCTCTCTCAGACCAGGCTGAGCAAGATGACCAGCCTTGCTTAGAACTCCTCAATGAAACATAGGCATGGGCTATATGGAGAACCTTCTTTTCTGATGCCAGGCCCAAGAGAGGAGGCATGCTTAAAGCCTGTGAGTTCAGAATCAAGATCCCTCTTCGCTGGTACATTTACAATGTAAGCTTGGGCAAGGCACTGAGCCTTGACGTGCTTTGTTTCCCTATAGGTAAAAATGAACAGTCCTTCCTTCAGAAGGATGGTATCAAATGTTTCACAGAAAAGAGACAGTTCTGTGAGACATTCTGATACTATAGAAATGGATGTTATACAAGTAAATAAAAATAGCTGTTTACCTGAACTGAAGAGGGAAGGAGATATGGGAGCATGGGTAAGGAAAGTAGACATCCAATTTTTTGTAAGAAGACAAGAAATCTCTCAATATGTACAGTGGGATTAACTAAGAGAAGGAAAGATCTCTCCTTTCTTCATTCCCTGAAATCTGCATGGTGTCTACAGGGTACCAGTTTCTTCTCTCTCCTTTTCTAAGGTTGAAAGGAAAACTCTGTACTTTCCTCAAAAGGGAATATCTCCTGTTTTTCCTCATTCCCCTGTCTTTGGCCACAGAAATAACTGGACCTATTCCATTAATGGAAAATATGTTTCAGGAAGTTGATGTTTCTCAAGTGTGTCAGTCCCCTGCGCTAGACCCTTGAAAACAAGGCACTACCAGATTCAGAGACACCTCTTTAGCCTCCCCTCACACCCACACAGCATGTCTCTATTGACAGTGACAGATACTGCATCTTAATAGGGAACCTACTTCAGCCTCCAGCAGAGAAGGAAGCACACTACTCATTAATCTCCCTCATAGTATAGTATGAACCCTTATTTACAGCCTCAGCAACATTAGCAAGCATTCTGTGTTGACATATGCACACAGGTTAGGCATGTCAGACAGTATGAGCTTCTAGGGGAAGCTGACGTTTTAATGAAGTGTTTGCCTCCTACCCATCGGAGAGAAGTACTGCCTGCTCTACTGCTCACCATCTGTAAAGTAGCATCCCAATGGCATTCCTCATCAATCCAGGACTCACCCTCTAAAATGTAATATGAAGGGGTTTTAGTGAAAGGCTTCAATCAGCCTGGCCTCTATGTTTAAAGACATGCCAGTTCTCAGGAAAAGTTCTTGTTTCTGCAGCCATGGGCAAGACATGAAAACCTGGAAAAAGAATCTCTGTCCAAATTGTCATACATTTCTGTGGTGTTTAGATATATGATTTCAGTTTGGGCCCTTCCATTTATCTCAGATGCAAAGCACTGTTTTGCGCCACTCACAGCAGGGCAGGAAGTAAAAAGCACTTCAAAAACTTGTATGAATTGGTCTGTGGTCTAATGAAAATCTCATCTGGGCAAAAACAGTGCCAAGTCTTGAATGTTAGTTGTTTGCAGTTTAAAGGCTAAACTTTGAAAGCATTATGTGGGAGATGTACTCAGAAAATCAGATAAACAAATAACTGTGTTTTTACCACCTACATTTCAAAGAATGTAGCACTGGGAAATGTCTAGGTGTTAGCTGCAAGCTTATGATATGCTAAAAATGTAATACTGTCAATACTACAAAAGGGCCTGTTTGTTTTGAGGTAGTTGTCTATAACAAGAATTAAGAAACAGTTATTTTGGTAGGGCTTGAAGAATATTGAGTGATGCTCTGAAGGAGAAAAGTAATGTTTAATTTAAAAACAAATATTGATTACAGTATGAGAGGGATACTGTACACTTGAAATCAACGCCAGCACTTGAAATCAAAGGAGCAGTGTGGCTGGTACATGAGACTTGGACTGAGATCAGTGAAAGAGAGATTTGATTTCTGGCACCGCCAGTGACTTCCTTCTTGTCTCTAAGAATTTCTCTGCGTCACTTTCTCTCTCTCACCTGAGCTCTGTGTTCCCAGTAACTGGGACCGCCTGTATTTGCCCTTTGGTATAGAGACACTCACAAGAGAGCCTTGGCTTTCACAGGGTCTTCTACTTGCTGTGATGCCTCTAGAAGCACATCTATGCAAAATGTGCAGACTCTGGGTGCACTAATACTTCCACAGTACATCTCTAACATAGTTTTCCTGCTAGAGCTTCCGAGAGCTCATCATGACTGATGAGCTTGGATGGTAAGGCAAAGATCTTTGGTCTGTCTGAACATATCTGTGTAAAAGCAGCTGGAGATATTCAGCATCTAAAGGAGAACTGAATGAGGTATACTTCAGAGAGTTGTACAGGTGAGTGGTTGGCCAGATAGCAATTTTCTGTCTGTGTTCTCAGCTTAACTACATGAACCACAAAGGACTTCTGAGTTGCTTGATTCCTTCTATATTATGTTCTATCTTGCCAATAACACTGAGTACGCTAAGCTCTTCTGGGAATAAATAGCACTAATTTCTTATATAAGATAGGGACAGAACCGCATGAAATTGGGAATAAACCTGTATGTTAAGTTTATGGTTAGGGCTATCTCTTCTGAACCCATGACTCTTGGCCTTGCTGGGTTTTATATTAACCCATTTAATTTAATCCAGACAGGTCTCAATCCTCTTCTGTGAAATTCACCTGACCCTTCCATGCTCACCTATATAAATTTCAGTATAGATTTTTTGAGGGATATCATCTGTAATGTTTTATTCATGGTACAAAATCATACATTAGTATCACAGTGTCTGATCCTTTGAATAATGACTGCTTGAAAACATGCTTTTTATCTGAACAAATGCTTAGCAATTCCTTATTGGATATGGGTCATGGGATATTAGACCAGATAAGGGACATCCCTTAAAATGTAGGATGCATAGGCACCATACCTTCAAATTCATCTCAAATATTCTCTAATATTTCAGTAACTGAATTTTGGTTACCTGCTGTGCTTAACAGCATTAATCTATATTGTTCTGTACCCTTCATGGACTAAAACCAAGATTTATCAACAGTCTTAATTAACAGGCAGTAACAAACTGACTGATGGGTGTACTTGTTTGCCACATTTGTGTGTGTGCACCTGTAATTTTTCTGAAAACACTCACTACAATGAGATATATGAAAGTAGGTTTCAAAGTATGTGCCTAGAGAAGGTCTGGAAGAGAAGTTGGGTTTTCAAATGATCTGAACACTGCTTGCATAATGGACATAAGCCACCCACACGGTGTTGCTGCTGTGGTCCCTCTTGCAGATAGAGGCTGTTTGGAATTCAGTGCCTTTGCTTTCACCACAAATGTAGATGGTAGTGAGTAGTATCAGCCACCTTACTTTGCAGGCCAGGACTTAACAGATGCAAAGGACACGAAGATTGGTATCATCAGTATTTAACAAGACTTAGACATGAGGGGAAAAATGATGCACTTCTCTCATGGGCTGCTCTTTAACTGTAAATTTCCAAGTGTTTAAAAAAAAAAAAAAAGGTGATCATTACTAGCTGCTTTTTCAGAGTGCCAGAAGAGAGAAAGCGAGATGCTCACTTCCATTCTGATAACATTACGAGTTAAAGAGCCTGAAAAGAACAGAAATCCCCAAACTGACTGTGCCACATTGCCCATAAGTCTTTCTTCCAAAGACCCTGTGGCAACGGGTAAACTCTTGGGACACTGAGGAATAGGAGAGAGGAATAAAGTAGTAGAGCCGTGGTGCTGTGGAGTTCAGGCAGGACGGTAGTCCTTGGGGCACCACAGGGAAGGAGCTAAAAAACGGAATAAGTCTGCATTGCTGCATTTTTGAAGACATTCAAGACATCCAAGCTAGCTTTAAAGCCAGCCCAGTAGACGTGCAAATGTGACATAAACATATGAACTTTTTTACTCAGGTTCTTAGGTGAATTTTGCCAACTGTGCTAGAGACCCTTACTGCCAGGGCTCCTTTACCCTTAGTGCTGGCAGAATCACAGAATCACAGAATGAGCAGGGTTGGAAGGGACCTCTGAAGATCATCTAGTCCAACCCCCCTGCCGAGCAGGGTCACCTAGAGCACATTGCGCAGGATGGCATCCAGGCGGGCTTCGAATATCTCCAGAGAAGGAGACTCCACAACCTCTCTGGGCAACCCGTTCCAGTGCTCCGTCACCCTCACAGTGAAGAAGTGCCCCCTCATGTTGAGCTGGAACCTCCTGTGTTTCAGTTTGTGCCCATTGCCTCTCGTCCTGTTGCTAGGCAGAACTGGGCAAATACCTTAAACTCTGAAAGTAGTTGGTAGATCATTTGGCTGAATATATATTGCATTTGCAGTGTTGAGATACCATTTTAGAGGTCTATTGTGCTATCTGAATCATCCTTGGGGGGCACTTCCAGTCCTGACAGCAGCCCTGTACTGCTCTTAGGGCTACAAAACATATTCTCTGCTACACTTAGCGGACAGGTCTTATGGTCTATATCTAGGGGCCTGGATGGTGACTGAAAGGACATATCTAAGGTGATGCAGACCCCAAGCCACTTGACATCTGGAGCTGTGCCTTCCTCAGAGTTGCCCATGGATAAGACAACAGCCATGCTAAATGTCTATCCAGACTCTGTTAAAAGTAGCACTGAAAGAAAAGTCAAAGCAGTGATTACAGTCAGCCAATCAAGTTGTGAAAATATAGCCTTTCTAAAAATCATTAGACTTCAGTAGCCAGACTGTGTTAAACTGCCCAGTCTTGATTAAACTGTTTTTCTTTGTCACAATCCCCCCATGCACCCAGTTTCCTGGGACTTCTGCCCTGCTGCATGTTTTTTGTTTGTTTGTTTGTTTGTTTGTTTTGAGAAATCATGCTGTATTAGCTAGTATAATGTTGTGGTTGTTCTATGGCATATGAACTTTTTTGTTTGCTGTCTCATAACAAACCCATCATTGCAGTTTCTCAGCACTTCCAGCGTGGAATGTTAGTCTTTCACTGATTTAATTTTACAGATACACAGACACACACTTTCACGCACAAACATGCACTAATTTACTGGCTCGCTTGGAAAGAGAATGTGTTCATGGGTTTTTATTTCATAATTTTCATCTTTTGGTATTGCTAAAAAATGCAAGGTCAAAGAAGCATGGACATGAGCGCAATATTTGGTGTCCTCCCTTGCCCGCAGTATGTGAATTCCAGAATCTGTTGTTAAACACTGTGGAAACAACAGAAAATGGAACCAGCTCTGTGACCTTAGAGCCAACACAGGATTTGTAAGACAAGCTGTAGTATCTGTGGAAAAAATACCTAGCAGAAGTACTTGGATAGTGACAGCTTGTCTCTAGTCAGCATCCTACTGCAAAGAATTATTATGTCTTATGATTATTTTTTATTTACATACACATCAAACTGACAAAATGAGGTTTATGCTTTCTCCACTTTTTAGTTTCCAGCTGACTATAATTTTCTTTTAAGATTAAATAAGTAATTTATTGAACTGTAACATCAAGTATTTATTAGGAAATTGCTGGGTNCGATTAGTGTTCTTCAGCCATCAGAAAACTGACTGCAGGACTCCGAGGGTCTAATGAGAATCAACTTTTCTGCGGCTGCTGTCTTGTGGTGCGGCCCACCTGTCACATCATTAGGTGCAGCATGTGCCNAATTTTCATCTTTTGGTATTGCTAAAAAATGCAAGGTCAAAGAAGCATGGACATGAGCGCAATATTTGGTGTCCTCCCTTGCCCGCAGTATGTGAATTCCAGAATCTGTTGTTAAACACTGTGGAAACAACAGAAAATGGAACCAGCTCTGTGACCTTAGAGCCAACACAGGATTTGTAAGACAAGCTGTAGTATCTGTGGAAAAAATACCTAGCAGAAGTACTTGGATAGTGACAGCTTGTCTCTAGTCAGCATCCTACTGCAAAGAATTATTATGTCTTATGATTATTTTTTATTTACATACACATCAAACTGACAAAATGAGGTTTATGCTTTCTCCACTTTTTAGTTTCCAGCTGACTATAATTTTCTTTTAAGATTAAATAAGTAATTTATTGAACTGTAACATCAAGTATTTATTAGGAAATTGCTGGGTAATTTTAACCGTATCTTCTTCTTTTTTTTTTTTAAACATAAATCTGCATCCAAGGCCTCCAGTAACTTTGTGCGACTCTGCACCATTAATTTCTTCCAGAGTGACATTCTGATATGAGCTGAACAGATGGAATTGCAGGATTGTTCTAGCAAATTTATCATAAAAAATGCATCCGACACCTGTGTAATTTGCCTAATCATTTTCCTAATAAGCTCCCACCATTAATTATGCACGATTTCCACAATGCAATCAAGATAAAAGTAAATCTGATGACTTAATACCCTTCAAAATAATTGGTTCACCCAACACAAGGCCTCCTTTGCTTTCCATAGCCATTCCAGTTAATTAGAAAAAGGGTGCACCCTGTAGGAGTCAGCAGAATGGAGGCTGATCGCATGGTGGGAGGCAGGCCTGCTGTTTTTTTGGGCAGGAGTCAAGGAT